>JAOYMZ010053918.1:0-13701 GCA_025802335.1 Pinguicula primuliflora | reverse complement strand
GATGAAATTCCTATTTGGGCTTAATGCTGAATATGAACAAACTGCCAGTCAGATACTCGTGATAAAACCACTTCCTTCGTTGAACAAGGCTTATTCCACCATTCTCGTGATTGAGAAACAAAGGGAGGAGCGAGCAATTCTTACATCCCTTACTGATCAAGGGGCATTGATGGCCAAGCATTCTGGAAACCTTAGGGCCCCTGGAAGTGCAGGACGAGGGGGCAGAATTATGGCAGGAAGAGGTATATCGTACACAAATCTGCAAAATTTATTTAGGATGCCCTAGAGAAAAAGTACGGTATTGTTGATGCAGGAAAGAAAAAATATGTTGTTGGAAAGTGACTTGCCTACAGGATGGAGGTGGACAAACTAATTATGGAACAAGTCCATCTTTACGAGAATTTGTGTGCCGACATCCTCAATGAAGGAATGAAAATATGTGAGGTTTTTTAGGCTAATGTTCTACTTGAATGATTCCTGCCGTCCTGGACTGATTACAGAAATCATCTGAAGCACAAGAAGAGGGATCTGACTCTGCAGGAGCTGATTAGCCACATAAAGGACCAAAGAGGCGAGTCGCTTAAAGGATTAGAACAACCTTGTTTCCTCTGATTACACTAATGTTCATCTTATTGAAACAGATCACCCATATTTTAAGTTTCAAGAGGAAACAACAAACCAGAACAACAAAGAAGGATGATGAATGGTAAAAAATCTGAAGGAAAAAAGTTAATCTATTTTGCCTGCAATGCACCGATTCACCGATCGTTTGAGTGCGCAAAGGACAAACCCCTGCTTAAGAAGAGAAATCATTTTGGTGCTCCTCGAGCCCATCTAGTGGAGAATGATGATGAGGATGATGATACGATTGCTGCCATGATAATTGAAGTTAACATGATCGAGAACAAAGTTGATTGGATTATGGACACTGGAGCAAATAGACACTTTCACACAAATAGAGACTTATTCCAAGAGTTCCAGGATTCAACGTCAGGGCAACAATGCTACATGGGAAACTTAAACATTGTTCGCGTTTTTGGCAAAGGGAAGGTTGACTTAAAACTAAAATCAGGAAAGACTCTGGCTCTAAATGATTCCAGTATGTTCCATCCTTGCATCGGAATAGTCTCTGATGGTCTTCTCAACAAGGCTAGAGTCAAGCAAGTGATTGAAGCTAACAAATTAGCATTGACTCGAAATAGGCAATTCGTTAGGAAGGGGTTGAGTCAAGGACTCTTTCTTTTAAATGTATTCTTTGATGAACCTAATAAAACCTCCACATCAAAGAAACCTTTCAATGTAGTCACTGAGAGCTAAACCAAATTTCTCAGCCTTATACACTCTGATCTTGCTGATTTCAAGAGTACAAGAAGTAGGAACAGTCATCATTGTTACGTGACCTTCATTGATGATTTTTCGAGCTATTGTAGAGTGTATTTATTGAAGGCTAAAGATGAGGCTGAGGATGCATTTATGAAATACAAGGCTGAAGTAGAAAATCAGTTAGAGAGGAAGATAAAACGATTGAGATCTGATAGAGGAGGTGAATATGATTCTATTCCACTGGAAGAATTTTGTGAGATGAATGAGATTATACATGAGGTAAGTGCTCCTCACACACCTCAGTAGAATGGTGTAGCTGAGAGAAAGAACAAGACACTAAAACACATGATGAATGTAATGCTTTTGAGTTCCGAATTATCTAATGATATGTGGGGGGAGGCAGTTCTGATGGTATGTCATATGCTAAACCATGTGCCTCATAAGAAAATGGACAAAACTACATACGAGTTGTGGAAGGGATCTGCACCGAATTTGAGCTATCTCTGAGTATGGGGTGTCTGGCGAAAGTTGGTGTTCCTGATATGAAGAAGACTACCATTGGCCCTAAAACGTATGACTGCGTGTTTATTGGCTATGCAGGAAATAATGCTGCATATAGGTTCATGGCATTAAGTGATTGAACTATTTCAGATTCAAGAGATGCTGAATTCTTCGAGAACATATTTCCATTCAAGAAATTTGATCTGCATCAGCCTGTGGCTGCAAGTGTTCCTGAGGAGCCATGCTCGTCGACGGTAGCATTGAAATCTACTGCACCTGTCGACAAAATTAGGAGAAGCAAGAGGCTAAGGACAGAAACTACATTTGGACGTGATTTTATCACATCTTACTTGACTGAAGTGGAGTCTTCCAACTCGTTGAATCTGGAGCAGCGGTGTATTTTCATGATAGGTGATGATCCTCTGACTTATGGTGAAGCCATCTAATCGGTGGAGGTTAATTTTTGGAAAAAACGATTAAAAATGAACTTGATTCAATGATTGAAAATGGAATATGGAAGCTAGTTGATCACTCCAACGGATGCAAACCGATCACTTTTAAGTGATCTTCAAGAAGAAGATGAGACCTGATGGGTCTATTGAACAGTTCAAAGCAAGACTTGTGACGAGAGGATTTACACAGAAGAAGGGGATAGACTTCTTTGACTTGAGACGATTAGAGTGTTGATTTCATTAGATTCTCTACACAATCTGTTTATCCATCAGATGGATGTTAAAACAACATTTCTTAATGGAGATCTAGATGAAGAATTATACATGACTCAACCAGAAGGATTTATTATTCCAGGGAAGGAAGACAAGGTGTGCCGACTTCTAAAGTCTCTTTATGGACTGAAACAAGCACCCCTGCAGCGGTATGTAAAGTTCAACTCTACCATGATCAGTGATGGATATGTAGTGAATGCTTTAGATTCATGTGTCTACTCGAAAATAGTTGGATCAAACTATGTGGTCATATGTCTATGTGTGGATGATATGCTGATATTCAGTAGAAGCATGGATGCGATAGATGCACCACTAAGAAATTTCTATCATTCAAGTTTGAAATGAAGGACCTCGAGGAGGCAGATGTGTTAAGGGTAAAGATTGGAAAAACTCCGAATGAGATTACTCTTTATCAGTTTCATTATCTTGTGAAGGTGCTCAGAAGGTTTGATCACTATGATATTGAGATCGCTCGGTCCATATGACCCTTCTGTCCATTTGAAAAAGAATCTGAATGTTGCAGTAGCCCAGGAAGAATATGCCAGAGTGATTGGAAGTGTTATGTTTCCCATGGACTATACTCGTCCTAATATTGCCTATGCAGTAAGCCAATTGAGAAGATACACACACAATTCCACTGATGAGCACTGACAACTCTTCGTCGTCTACTCAGTTATCTGAGGGATACCATGGATAGGTGCATGCACTATGGTCGATTTCATGCAGTGCTGGAAGGATATTATGACGCCAACCGGTTGCTGACAATGATGAAGTGAGCTCCAATAGTGGATATGTATTCGCCCTTGGTGGAGGTATTGTATCCTGGAATGAAGTCTGCAAAGCAAACCTGTATTGCTTGCTCTAGCATGGAATAAAAACTTATTGCACTTGAGTTAACTAGACAAGAGGCAGAGTGGTTAAGAACTCTATTGGCTAACTTGCCCACGTGGGGGTTGGGGGAAGACTTGTCTCGTGTCTATTCATTGTAATTCACAGGCAGCAATTGGGGTTGCTAAGAATAGTATCTACAATGGGAAGAAGAGATACATTCGGATTCGGCATGGAGTGATTAAGTAACTCTAGAAGAATGGAGTAATTGCACTGAACTTTGTGAGATTCGAGAAAAATCTGGTGGATCCATTCACAAAGGGATTATCAAGAGTATTAGTTCTTGATACAGCTAAAGGAATAGGATTAAAGCCTTCGGGCTAAGGAACATCTAGTTTATTCTATTTCGTTATGTACTGTTCTTTGAAATTTTCTTATTTCCTGCTATAGTTGATTTATGCATTATGATTGATTCCTTATTATTTTCCATGTGTGGATTTACATTTCGATGTACTGTTGTTGGAATCTAATGCATTTATCATTGTTGACTGTTCTTGATAGATTCATAGCCCATGCGTGGGTGGTTCAAAGGAGATGGACTGGATGGATTTTTCGGTGATGATGAGCAATCATCTTATGAGGATTTCGTCATGGTCTGCGGAATGATGCTGATGGTGGTTATTTTCGTTCCCCTGATATGTGGAGTGAAGAGAATCACTTCAGATGGCTCTCCCTAGTTATGGGAGTAGAAAGCCATAGGTTACCCTGCGATTCTCCCCACTTGAGGGGTAGAGAACGAATGCAGATTGCTCCCATGCGTGGGGGTAGAGAACAGTAATCATTTTTTGCGATTCTCCCCATGCGTGGGGGTGGAGGATCATTGCAGACTGCTCTCCTCATAGCATTTTACTTCTTCTAATCAGTGATAAATAGAAAAATTTACCGATGTGAAATGTTACACACAGTCCCCATATTTGTAGCTTTTTTTGGATAAGTTATTTCAATCAGTACTTTTTTTTGGATAAGTTATTTCAGTCAGTACTCTTTTTTCGGATAAGCTATTAGCTATTGGAATAGCTAAGCTATTCAGCTAATAGCTATTGGAATAGGTTTTGGCGGCGTGAGTTACGTTGTGAATGACAGCTTCATAAACTGACGGGAAATGATATAATAACTCCTCATTCGTACAAATCTTTCAAAACCCCACGCAAACAGGATTCCCAAGAACGTCCATAGATATCATTTCTTGTAAAGCACCATGAAATCTTTTCTTCTTCCTTTGCTACTGATGTTCTTCTTCTTCCTTTGCTACTGATGTTCTTCTTCTTCCTTACAGTTTTCCTCCATGCACACTCGGACCTCGAGACACTTCTAGACATCAAATCATCCCTAGTAGGGCCAGGGGGCTCTGGTCTCAACGACTGGGCATTGCCGCCATCCCCGTCGGTAGGGATGGTAATGGGGCGGGGCGAGGTGGGTCAAGCCAGACCCAGACCTGCCCCGCCTGCTTCAAAGTTGGACTCGGACCCGCCCTGCCTCGCCCGCTTCTCCAAAATTACTTAAAAAAATTAAATTAAAAAAATATGTTAAAATTAAAAAATAAATTAAACATGAAAAAAATATCAAAATTTGGATAAAAAAATCACTCTACTCATTTTTAACTATATTTTTCTCTGTTTGGTCTTTATTTTTAAATTTTTTCAATATTTATAAATTTAAAACAATTAAACTATAGTTATATATAAAATAACAAGATTAAAAATATATAAATATAAATATATATGTGCGGGGCGAGTCCCCAACCCCGGACCTGGACCCGCTCCTGACCCGCCCACGAGGCGGGTCCGCCCCGCCCCACAGTGGGGCAGGTCCGGGTCGCCCCGCCGGGGCAGGGCAAAATTGTCATCCCTATCCGTCGGGTTCAGCGCACTGCTTGTTAACCGGCATCACGTGCGACAGAGACAACAGGGTGATGTCTCTCAGCATCACCAATGTGCAGCTTTTGGGTTCAATCCCACCGGAAATAGGGCTCCTTGACAGGCTCATCAACCTCACTCTGGCCGCCGATAACCTCACTGGCCAACTTCCAGCGAATATCTCGAGTTTAAGTTCGTTGAAGTACGTCAATCTCAGTTGTAATCTGTTGGGCGGCATTTTTCCCGGGGAAATGGTGCTGAAGCTCCAGGAACTCGAGGTTTTCGATGCGTACGACAATAATTTCGTAGAGAGTAGTAACCATTTTTTGCGATCCTTCCCATGTGTGGAGGTAGAGGATCGTTGAAGACTGCTCTCCCAATGCGTGAGGGTAGAGAGTAGTGATCATGACTTGTGATGCTTCTCATGCGTGAGGGTAGAGGATCATTGCAAGCTGCTCTCGTCATGCGTGAGGGTAGAGAGCAGTGACCTTGGTCTGTGATTCTCCCTATGTGTGGGGGCAGAAAATAACTGCAGACTGCTCTCCTCATGTGTGTGGGTAGAGAGTAGTAACTATTGATTGCAGTTCTCCTCATTAATGAGGGTAGAGGACCGTTTGAGATGACTCTCTCCCCATGCGTGGGGACAGAGAGTCGTAGTACGTGATTTAGGATGAGTTGTGGGCTCTTAATTACTCCTCCCAAGTATGGGGGCGAGAGAGTCACCTAAATGGACGTGAATATTGACCACCTTCAATGAAAGATATTAGTCTATCTTTCTAGAGCATCCATGAGACGAAGGTATGCGCATGGGTTAGAAACAAATGCGCAATAATATCTCAGAGTATGTACATCTAAAAGAGCAGTGTACATGAAGTGAGATTAACGACCAGAGCCCAAATGAGTTCAAGACATGGTTCACTCACGAGTTCAGGACATGGTTCACTCACTGGGCCAGTGTTGTAGTCTTGCTTTATAACTTGTCAATTCAAATTGAAAGATATTAACATTTAAGTACAACGCTCTTCCTTTGCTCGCAGGAAGACTTTCCAAGTCATTTGTAAGGTATCGTTGGTAGAGTGCCGTGGAAAGGCAAGGAAGTGCCTTGTCCCATACTGTAAAGAGAAGTGTGGTTTTATTGGTTTAAATATATTTACCCATTATTCAATTATGTAGTATTTGTGAGGGGATGGTCTTTGCCCACACACGCGTGTGCTGCCACCGTCCGGCCAGCCTGGTCTGGTCCAGTCCGATCATCACGCGTGTGTGCGCTTGCAGGCTTGGGCCGAGCTGTTAGGCCATAGTATCTCTTTGAGTCATGGAAAAATTATTTTCTGCGGAAATATTTTTTTGATCATCTCTTTAACTTGCAGGGGAAGAAATATTTCGTGGGCCAAAATGCGTATGTAATTTCCAGAACGTTTTAGAACCCGACTAATCGTGTTTAAGTGGGATATGAACTCTTGTAATTCCTATCTATAAATATGGTCTCTGTTTGGGGTTCCAAACACGCTTGAGACATTCACCTACATACAAAATATCTTCTTCTCTACGGGTTTCATCTTCGAGCAAGGGTTACAGTGTCTTCTCCAATTTTTAGTTACGAGTGCACGTGTTTGGAAGTAGCTGTGTGAACCTTTGGGAGTGGCCGATGTTTGACGATCTGCACCACGATTGTGCCAAAATCATTTTTAAGGCAGTATGCACGTCCACGATATAGCTTGAAAAGGGAAATTTATAAGTTCCCGTTTACCGAATTTTTGCATTATATTTCCTACACTCACAACCTCCAATCCTCCTTTTTCAACGCTTTCCTCTACGTGTCCCAACTGGAATTTCAGCCTCTTAATTTGGGCCTCATTCATCCCATTTCTGTTTGTATTCCAAACTTGGATTGCATTGCTCAGACTCTTTAATTTATGTTTAAGTACAAATCCCTTATATCCTTCCACTTTAGTCTTCTCCCACTCAGCTTCAACCATTGCTCTGAACTCTTTGTTTTCCAACCACTCATCCAGAATCCTAAAAGGTTTTGGCCCTGAGTTAACCTCTCTATTGAAGACACGAGATTAACACATAAACACACACAAGAACACGAGATTTACATGATTCGGCTATGACTACGTCCACGGGAGAAAGGATCCTTCTTCTTATTGTTTTTCACCCTTTTCATCTTTTCATTTACATCTCTTATAGATACAAGGTAAGGCACAATCCCGGGGGTCCAATGGCCAACTTGTACAGGGTCTCATGAAATGCTCGATCTGCAACCGTCTTGGTAAGTATGTCAGCCAGTTGATCCTCGGATCTCACGTAAGGGAGAGTAATGACACCACTCTCCAACTTCTCCTTTATAAAATGTCTGTCAATTTACACGTGTTTGGTTCGATCATGTTAAGCCGAGTTCTCTGAGATATGTACCGCAGCTGGACTATCACACCATAGGGGACAGGATTGGGCTGGAGAAAATTTCAGTTCAGTCATCAACTTCTTCAGCCATAATATCTCTGTCAATCCTCTCGAGATACCCCTAAATTCTGTCTTTGCACTCGACAATGCTACTACCTTCTGCTTTTTGCTCCTCCATGTTACTAGGTTACCTCCTATGAAGGTGAAGTACACAGAAGTCGATCTCCTATCTACTGGGCTCCCTGCCCAACCAGTATCAGTGTATGCTTCCATCCTTAGGTGCCCATACTTCTTAAATGTCACTCCTGTATTTGGTGTTCCCTTCAGATCTCTGACAATCCTCAAAGCTGCATCCATGTGATCTTTCTGTGGATTCTGCATGAACTGGCTCACCACCTCAATGGCATATGCAATGTCGGGTCTAGTATGGGAAAGATGAATCAGCTTCCCTACCAAATGTTGATACCTCACTTGATCTGCACAGACTGCACCATCCACCATCATCAATCCATGGTTAGGCACCATAGGTGTATCAGTATGCTTACTTTAGAGCATCCCTGTCTCAGCTAATAAATTCAGAATATATTTCCATTGGGAAATATGTATCCCTACTCTCGATCTCATCACCTCTATCCCAAGAAAGTACTTGAATTTCTCCAAATCGTTCATCTCAAACTCAGTAAACAAATTCTTCTTCAACTCACAAATTTCTTCCCTGTCATCTCCTGTAATAATCATATCATCAACATAAATCAGCAGATAAGTAATACTACTACCTCTTCTCTTTATGAACAGTGTGTGGTCTGAGTTGCTCTGCACATATCCATACTTCTTCATAGCAAGTGTGAATCGTACAAACTAAGCACGATGGGACTGTCTTAGGCTATATAATGCCTGCTTCAATAAACACACATCTTTGGGTAAAAAATCATCAAAAAACCCAGGGGATCCCTCCATGTATACTTCTTCTTCTAAATCTCCATGAAAAAATGTGTTATTCACATCAAATTGGTGCGACAACTAATCCTTGTTTGCTGCAATCGAGAATAGTACATGAATCGTATCTATCTCGGCCACTGGGGAGAAGGTCTCAGAGTAATCCATACCGTAGGTTTGTGTATATCCTTTAGCCACGAGCCTTGCCTTGTATCTTTCAATCGAGCCATCAGCTTTCCTTTTTATGGTGAACACCCACTTACATCCAATTGAGCACTTTCCTGGAGGTAATCTCCTTTTCACCCAAGTATGACTATCTCGTAGGGCATTCATTTCAGTTTCCATAGCAGCCTTCCACTCTGGAATAGACATAGCTGCTTCTACACTCCTTGGGATCTCCTCACTATATAGGGACATCAGAAACGATCTTGTTGACAAAGATTCTCTCCTCCTGGATAGATTAGCCATCTGATATCTCTTTTCCCAAGGAATATGATCTGGTGAGTACTTCTTCACTACAATACCCCTCGTTCTCCATACAGGTAGCACACATGTTGGCACTAAAGGTCTCTCGTCATCATTAACTCCGGAGCCAAGAGTACCCACGTCACCAGTCTCATCAGCTACATTATCAGTAGGCTGCACAAAAAAAGACTCCACACGGGTAGGGTGAGATAAATCAGTAAGGTCAGGAGAACATACCTCAATATTCGGAGAACAAGTGTCACATGGCAATGGGATAGGTTGTACTATAGGCATCGAGTGGTGAAAGGGTAATCCACTCTAGTGACTAACCTCCAGTCTCCCCCTGACCACTAGATGGTGTTACCTGATAAAAGAACTCAGACTCCACAAAATCACAATGAAGCGTGATATACACATGCCTAAAAACCGGATCATAACATTGATACCCCTTCTGATTAACATCATAGCCGACAAACACACACTTCAGAGCACACGCCTCTAGTTTGGTACGATGATCTTTGGGAATTTGGACAAACACTGAACACCCAAAGACACGAGGAAGTAACGTGAGGTAAGTGGGTATCCTAGTAAACGAGGATAACACTTGCACAAGAGTTTTTAAATCCAATACTTTCGTAGGCAGGCGGTTAACAAGATAGGTGACAGTGTTAACTACTTCAGGCCAAAAATCCTTGGGAACACCAGAATCTAGCATCACAACTCTCGTAATTTCAAATAAAACTCGATTTTTCCGTTCTGCTACTCCATTCTACTCAGGAGTATATGGACAGGTAGTTTGATGAATAAGCCCCCAAGAAGAGAAAAAATGTGACATTGCTTTGTTAACAAATTCCCCATCATTATCCGTACGAAAAACTTGCATTCCTGAGCCAAACTGAGTAAGAAGCATTTGATAAAATTCACAAATTTATCGAAAACCTCTGACTTATTCTTCAAAAAATAAATTCAGCACATCCTCGTGCAGTCATCAACAAATAACAATTAAAAACGAAATTCATTTCCTCCCACAATAGGGGCAGGTTCCCAAACATCAGCATGAATAGCTTCAAAAGGTTTGTCCGCACGAGATATACTAGTGGAAAATGATGCTCTATGGGTCTTAGTACGAAAGCATGCTTCACACTTAATAGGAAAACAGGAAAGTGTAAGAAATAACTTCCGAAGATAACCATCTGAGGAATGACCTAGACGACGATGCCATAACCACCCCTTCTTATGTCATGTAACTGCCAGAGTACTGCCACAGACTTCAACCTCATCAACATAATATAGCCCATCACGCTCACTGCCACGCCCAATAACCTTCTTCATCCGAATATCTTGCAAAACACAAAAGGATGGATACATCAGTACTATACAGTTCAATTCCCGTGTGACATGACTAATAGAGAGTAATTTGTGTGATAGTGATGGAACGAGGAGACAATTGGACAACTTGAGTGATGGTATTATCTCAATTGTTCCTGCTTTCTTAATAGATAATCTCTTTTCATTTGTCGTCCTAATTATTTTCTTGCGAGCACTTGCTAACCAATAATATCAGCAGAATCATATGTAACTGTGTCAGTAGCTCCACAGTCAAAAATTCAATTATGAGATTTCGAGTTAGAACCCAGTAATGCATATGAGACATTGTCATCAAATTTTCCAAAGCATCTGTCTCCAAAAAATTTCGACCCACTTAATTTTTCTGCGGGCTTGAGCTCAACCTGCCCAGCGCCTGCTTTATTCTTCACGAGGCCGGATCATTCCAACCCAATTCCTCCTTCCTTCCTGTATTTATTCTGTTCTAGTGGCCCAAATAGATGCGGCCAAGACTCAAAACTACTTGAATTAGAAAATGACTTGGTACAGGTGTTACCTGCTTCTCTATTCGTGCACCTCTTGTCTCCACGTGACCCTTCACTCTCTCCACATTGCGATACGTCCCGTCTTCTTCCTCTTCCCATCGCCTGAAAGTTTCCTCTGTATTGTTTTGGAACTATAGGATGGTGTCTGTGGCGGTACATCACCTTCCGTCGCCGCCCGCAACTAGTCCCTTAGTTTCTGTCCCTTCTTCCAGACTCTCTCTCATCGCTACTATTCCTTTGCCTGGCCAATTTCCTGGTTGCCGCCGCCCGTTACCGCGTGAAATCCCATTCACCCATCGACAATCTCGGCGAATATGCCCTCGGATGCTATAGAAATTGCAGATTTGCGTCTCACGCTGGTATGATGACTGGAAATTATTCCTCCCCAGATCAGACTGGTGCTCTTACTGAGGTGGTGGATTCCCACGGGCGACGGTGGCGGCCGGAGTTGTGTGATGCGGCGGTGCATGTTGGTTCTGAGATGGCCCGGGTGGCTCTGCCCCGTAATGGACTCCGCCTTCATTGCAGCCCGGTCTGTTCTCTGCATCCGATGCTAATGACCCACCTGCTCCAAACCCGTGACCTGAGATATCGGACCCATGGTGGATGATGAGTCTGGATCCCTGGCCCAACCCGTTAGGATTAATACCTAATTGGCTGATTCTAAGTTCTGACCCACCGGTCTGAGGATGTTTCTGCGCGCCGCCTCCTATCGAACGGTGGCGTAGGCGACATCCATATTCGGTAATTCCTTCTCCTTTAGGATGTCTCTTACAATTGCATCAAATATATCGTCGAGTCTAGTGAGATATTTGAAAAGTCGATGCTCGTTTTGTAGAGCATTGAACTGGACGATATCTTCTGGATCCTTCATCAAATTCGACCGTCGTCGATCTACCTCCATCCCCAAATTTTTACTTTTGCTGTAAAAATCTTCTATACTCATGCTTCCTTGTGTTAACTTATCCGCCCTTGTTGTTAAATCAAAATTTGCAGGTTGTCCTCCCCTAATTGGAATGTCTTCGTGAGACCCTTCCATAGGTCATATGCTGTTGGAAAATTCATGTACTGCTGGGCAATGTCATCATTCATGTTCTTCGTAATCCAGTCATAAACCTTGAGATCCCTTTCCTACCAACAGCGGTATCTCGGCTCTCTTTTTTCGAGAGGAACGGGATCCCCAGTAATGTGTTCAATGCGGCCCCTGCCGCTGATGGCTATCTCCATCCGTCTCCGCCATATTGGGTAGTTATACCTATTGAGTACCTCTTTGAGAATGATGTCTCCCTGACTACCACTGCTCGTCCCTTCATCCTTTGTAACAAACACATCTGTTTACTCTCAATGATGGTGGCAAGTTGTTCTCCTAACACCCTTGTCGCCTCTACAATTGTTGTTTGCCCTGTCATCTTCAATCATGGTCTAAGGATTGGTAGATGACGAAATTGGGATTCAAACCCAGCTCTGATACCATGAAGACGCGATATTAACACATAAACACACACAAGAACACGAGATTTATGTGGTTCGTCTATGTCTACGTCCATGGGAGAAAGGATCTTTTTTCTTATTGTTTTTTTCACCTTTTTCATCTTTTCATTTACATCTATTAGTAATTCTAGCTCTGTTTTCCGTCAGCATCCCCCTAATGCCGTTATAATTTGTTGTCGGTTGTCGTTTTGGATTTTTTTAAGTTTTTGAATATTTTATTATTATTTTAATAAACTTTTTATTTTTATTAAAATCAAATTTATCCGTTAACCCGCTCATCGTTTGCCAAAACAGAGTCCGCCGTAATGATCAGCGCGTCGTGCGCTTCCATATGACATGCGACTCCATATAGTTTCGACATACTCATTCGTTTTCGCACGGATAATTTTACGTTCGGACACGAGTAATTTTACGTACCAATAAGTTCAGTCGAGAGACAAGTGGGAAAAATTTGTCTCGATTCTTAACTAATATCGATCCATCAATAACACGCGTATACGATCCAAGTGATCCCTCTCCATTCCTTCCTGGCCCCATCCATTCTATGTTGTACACTTGGGGAGGAGTATTATATATTAATTGTTTTTGTATATGAGTATTATATATTAATTGTGGAGTAAGCATGTGCCCATTGTCCTTTAATGTGCAGGAACATTAAAGGACAAGTGGAGGCCCCCTGAAACCTCCATGGTCCATCCTATCTCATCTTATCCTGTAACAAAATCAGATTTCTAGGGTTCCAGATTATAATGTAGCATGATGCCTGCCACAAAAGCAGATTTCTAGGAATCCATATTATTTTTTGTGGACACCACACACAAGTTGGATATCAAATGGCGATTGTGGAGATCATATTCAAATGGTTTTAAGGAACATGGCCTTGTTAGGGAATCGTTTTGAGATAGAAGTGTATAACGGTGCGGTTCCGCACCGCCTAAGCCGAACCGCGCGGTTCGGCAGTACCCCGGTTCGGCAGTACCCCGGTAAAAAACGGGTCGGGCCCCATTTTAATAATAATTAAAAAATAATTTAAAAAATGGAAAAATAGTAAAAAAACTTAAAAATTCTTAAAAAAATAGGAAAAATTCTTTAAAAAATAGTAAAAAAACTTAAAAATTTAAAAAAATATATGATTAATTAAAAAAAAATTTGTATTAAAATGTTAAATTTTTTAGTGTTTTAGAAAATAATAGACACAAGATTTTAACGTGGAAAAAAACCTCCCCAATGTGGAGAGGA
>JAOYMZ010053907.1:0-13701 GCA_025802335.1 Pinguicula primuliflora | reverse complement strand
CTATACGAGTCTAGAGTTGTCTTGGTATTATAAATGTAAATTTGGTAGGATTGTGACATTCCATATAATCCACATCATAAGGCAATCTGAGCACTCCATAGTTAAACGAATGGTGCTATCTTCTTCAGATATCACTTGGTTTTCCTCAACTGTTGAAATCACTTCTTCCCGTTCTTTCTCACCTTCAACTTCTACTTCTTCGGATTCAGCCACTGGAATGACTCTCTTCCTTTATTGCTCAACCTCAACTCCTGCTTTCTCAGGCACAGCAGCCAGAATCACCATAGAAGGTGGCTGAGGCTCTTCCAACTCTACACCAAATCTTAAGTTAATTGTTTGGCAGCTCTCTCTTGGGTTATTCTCCATGAAACTTGGCAGATTTCCCTTTTGACTCTCTTGCATTTGAGCAGCTGACTGCCCAACTGTGTTCTCTAGCTTCATGAGAGAAGCTTGCTGACTTTGAATAGACCATCAGTCTTAGCCATGTAGCTTGCATTCTGCTGGATAAGTTGTGCCAGAAATTCTTGGCTCTTATTCATCTCTTCCCTCATTTCTTTGTTCTTTCTGGAGTTTTCAGAGAGTATGGCCAGAACATCACCATCTTTGCTAGATGAGGCATTTGTGGTCTAATGGTACTCGACATGAGGTGGTCCCAATAGGTGAGAGTTGAGAGCACCTTGTTGATTGCTCCAACTCAAGCCATGAGCTTCATTCTTTCAATAAGATTGGTTCAGATAACCACCTTGAGGACCATATCTTTGCTAGTTTTGGATGTAATTCAATTGCTCAAGATCAGTTAGAGGAGATCCAGAACAATGACTTGAATGATGTCCTCCATTATAGAGTTCACACATAGGAGTTTGCACTGCATACACTTCAGAGGCTTTCTGTGATCTTGCACCAGGAAGCAACAAGTCAACTTTGGAAGAAAAAGCACTCACAGTTGCAGCTAAGGCATCATTCTGGATGCTATGCACATGATTAGGTCTCCTTACTTCCAACCTCTCAACTGGCCATCTATAGCAGTTTTGAGCAAGTGTCTCAAGCAATGCCATTGCTTCATTATATGACTTTTGTATGAATGTCCCGTTGGCTGCATAATCTACATCCCTCCTAGTATTGTGATCCAAGCCAAAATAGAAGGATTGGATCTACCTCCAGTGTTGTAAGCCATGATTGGGATAACTTCTCAATAATTATTTGAATCTTTCCCACACCTCTAGGTTATCATGTGGCCTTTGCTTGAATGATTGCATTCCAGTCAAGATTCTTGTAGTTCTACTGGGAGGGAAGAAATGGGTCATAAAAGCTCTTCTCAGCTCATCCTAACTGTGGATGGAGTCAGGTAGAAGGCTATGAAGTCATTCTTTAGCACTATCCTTCAAGGATAATGGAAATAACCTCAGACGGATTGCCTCTTGATCTACCCCGTGCATTTTGATAGTATCACAGATTTCTAAGAAGGCATCCACATGAGTGCATGTATTGCTAGTTTCTTCACCTCCATAGGTAGAATATGATTGCAGCAACTGGATAGTAGAAGGCTCCAGCTCAAAGTTATGAGCAACTATGGGAGGTCTTCGAATAGATGGAACAACTTCAACAGTTGCTGACATGGCAAATGCCTCAATAGACAATTCATCAATATGTAGAATAACCTCCTGATGCTGGTTCTCTATGTTTTCTTCAAATTCATATTCCAAGTTCTCTTCAAAAGCTTCGGATGAAACATATTCTTCAAGATTATCCTCTGATTCTTCTTATGTCCATAGAGCACTTCTTTCACCTCTTTTTAATGCTCTCAGATTTCTTGCTAGGATTTGTTCAGGACTGTTATGGACAACACTTAGTGTCTTGATCGTGCACCACCTACACGAGCCAAACAAGAATGAGAGAAACTAAACAACAAAGAAAACGAAAAAAATAGTAGACAATGCGGTTTTGAAGCAAATTAAAAGCATGTAAGGGGTACTACTTCCCAGCAACGATGCCAAAAACTTGATGATCATTGAGTGAGTGTGCAAGTATACATTATCAACAAGTAGTATAATGCATGAGCAAAGGTCACATCCCACGGAGAGTAGGCTCAATACATGCTGAATTCACAACTTAGCCACATGAAAATTGAACTTAAAGTGGTTGTTTTGCTTAAACTACTCAACATAACCAAATGAAACTTAATGGAATGCAAAACTAACTAAGAAAAAATCTAGTGTTGTTACTACAATAGATCAAGGCAAGCAACAGCTTAGGGAATGAAACACAAATTGGAGAGATAACTTGAGGGGTTGGTATATTGCCTTCTTATGATGTCCGAACACACTTCATCATCTCAAATGCTCAAATGATGTATTTCTCACCACAAGACCCAAGTACAACTAGCACTCTATCGAGATACCAGCTAGTATAACCAAACACAAAGGAAATTTTGCCTTATACGCCTCACCACAAACATGTTGGTGCACAGGTTAAGATTTTACCCCGACCTGAGGTCATGATTTGGACTATCCCTTAGTGTGGCAGGGGCGTGTTAGGGGTCCATCCTCAAGGACAAACATATGTGTGCATTTGGTGTCATGTTGTGCATCTCCTATTGGTCTCAACACAAGCAATACCTATATGAGATCTAGCTATTCGTGCACAAATAACATGATCTTGTGAAGAACAAATGCATACATGAAAAAATCAACCAAATGAGACATTCAATCCGAAGAAATATTAACTAGAACATCATAGTATGGCTCAAAGGAGCCTCAAGTTCACAACATTAGTTCATTCTTGGAGCATGAGCTACAAAACCTACAAAGAAAGTAATAAAGGAAACCATAGAAATGGGCAAAATCCGCGAGCTCCAATCTTTCCCCTCTTTCATCCAAGATGCTTCTCTCCTTGTTTTTCTCCAAGTATGCTGCTCTCCAAGGCTGAATGGCGTGAATGAGGGTTTCAATCCCTTCTATGGTAATGTCCCTGTGCAATGGAAAGTCTGGCCTTCAAGCCATTTGAGTGCTGCAAGTGATGCAAGGGACTGCTAGGGACCAAATGGCCTTCAAAGGGACTTCAAATTTGATCCTCGCCGCCTCAAATGCAAGTAAAGTGTAAAGATGAATCATAGAGGACCGCTAGGGATTCACTCTGGTGAAAGGGGATGGCGGCCCTCAAAGTGGATGAAGAGATACACGAGTTGAAAGGGCCAGCTGCATATTTGTACTTCCTGTGGACCCGATAGAGATGAATCCCTAATATCTTGACCTTCGTTGCCTTTTCTATTTATATCATGTAAAGATGATCTGTAAAGGACTTATGTATCTACCATCTGGTAAAAGGACAGCACCGCCCTCAGCCTAATCTCGTTGCTGCAAGGGACTGGATTGACAATGCACTTCCAATTTTACTCGATATGGATAAATCTCTTGAAACTCAATCTCCACGGAATTTTTAGTGTATCATGTCTCACATGAATTGTAGAGTACTCCTTGATCTATGTCCCTGTAAAAGGACAGACCTGCCCTTATCTTAGTTTTGTAGTTATAGCTGTTGGAAGGATCGAGAAGTCATTTCCCTCTTCTTGTCCAAATTGGCTAGACATCTCAAAATCATCTGACAATTTTCCATTCAAACTGCAATTGAAGGCTGTGCAGCTTGATTGAAGGGTACACGAGGCCGGACGGACGGGCCGGCAACGGCGGTGCTTCCATCGTAGTTATCCCAAATTTCCGAGAATGCTCCAAAAGGGATTGCGGTGACCTCTATCTTAGAGGTTCTGCTAATTGTAGGAGAGATGGGTCTATCTGTGCAAAATCTGAATGGTCAATCAGCGCTTGAACAAAAGGTGAAGGAAAGAAATTTCCACCGCTTGATGATGGAGAATAGAATTTAGTAGGAGGTTAGAAACTACGATGGATCCGAAAGACCGGGACACAACCTCAATTGGAGAAGGGGACGACCTCTAAACGTGAGAATTTACCAGCATTCATAGAAAAAATCAGAAGGGATTCTGTTTCACTATATGTGTCTAATTCTCCGATTTTATGGTCGTAGAAGGATTTATGGACTTTCTTTGATTCATATGCTCAAGTATGTGATGTCTTTGCTTTGTTAAGAATGGAAATCAAAGGGAGGAGATACGACTTTGTACAATTTGTCAAAAGTACATATTTGACAGAAATCATAGCCAGATTGAAGGGGATTAGAATAGGAAATTTACAGTTATTTCTGAATAGTGCTCGTTCTGCTAGTGTTGTTGATGAGAGTGTGTCCACAGTTTCTCAACTCAGTAATGCAGTGAAATCTACTGTGAATCAGAGTAGCCAATCAGAATTGAATTTCATAGGTCCAGAACTTGAGAAGATAGTCAAGTTCAAGCCAACGTTGGAAGAAGCATCATGGCGACCATATGTATTTTTCAAATTCCATTACTCCTTTCCCTACATGTCTTCGTCTTCATAAGCGTCCTTTGCTGCAAAACTTCACAAAATACATAATCAAATTTCTCGAACAAAAATTCATCTTCATCCGATACGGACGACGAACCGAAGGTAAACAGCCTCCCTGCACCACCAGTGGATAAGGATGAACCTCAGGTGAATCTTTAATCTATTAAATAGATAGGAAATTATTCCTATAGATAGACAAGCTATGAAATTGTTATTTATATGATCCATCACGTGTTGTTTAACATTGCATTTATGTGAGAGAAATTTATTTTCTATTTTGTTGCTCTTTGTTTTAGGTCTCTGAAATTGATTCCGAGTCTATAGAGGTTGGTAGTCTGATGGATGAATGGGCCAAAGAATCAAGTGATGTTGGTGATCCTGATGAGAAACCTGAGTACGCTGAAATGATAAAAATTGAAGATGCTGAGGAATGACGAGGAGGAAGAAGAGGACGAAGGAGAGAGGATGAGGATAAAGAGGATGTGGATCCCATGGATGTTGATGCTGCTGATGAGGATGAAGAAGAGTAGGAAAGGGAGGAAGACGAGGTACCTGAACTTGATCCCCTGGTGGTTGCTGCTGCTTAGCGGGTGGGGGAAGAAGAACTAGAAGGATACTGGATGGAAATGGACCACATTCTGCAAGGGTCGCCACCTCCATCCCCTCCAACACCTCCACCTCATTCACCTTCACCTCAATCTGCATTGCTTGGAGATAGCTACGGGTATGGGTCATCCCACCCTTAGATGGAGATGCCACTCCCAGAAGTGATGAAGATAGTTACTCGCATGTTTCATCCCCTCCCTCTCATATAGTGATCCTGACTAATGAATCATCGTTGTGACACTCTTTTGTCCCATATCATTATATATATTTGCTTCGTAATGACATTGTTATATATATGACAAACTTTTGACATGAAATTTTGAGTATCAGATCTTCCGTTTCTTAATAGATCAAATGAAGTTCACAAAACATGTTACCAAGTTTGTTGCAACATCAATCAAGTTCATGATAGATCTCCACCAATAGAAATCCCTGCATAGTTCGTGCATGGCCCCATATACGAAGAACGGGTTCATCCCGACAGGCATGATGACCCGACGCCTGGAGTTGTCAGTGTGCGTATTTAAGCAACTCTCGCCGCCGGATAGTTGATTGGGGATTCGAGTTGCACTTATTCCATTGTCTCTCTCTAGGAGCCATGAGTAGGTGTGTGTGAGGATTTATCTCGTGACATATTGAAGGCAATTCGGGTTGAGGTTGAAGTGTGTTGTGTTGTTCAATTTTGATATCTGAAAAGAGATTTTTCTTTCAACGGAGATGAGAAAGTGAAAAATCTTCAGGCGATTTACTTGAATATAGTTATTAAGATAGTTTAGCATTTTATTTCTTTTCTTCCTATTTCTTTTAATGTGTTTTAAGTATAAATAATAATAAAATTAAATAAAAATGAAATAGTAATTTACTTTCCAAAAATATATTTCCGTCGAGGTCATTTATTTAATTTATCCTGAAATATGTAGTGATTAAGACTTTTTACAATCTGGTCATTGATGTATGCTGTAATTATGCAGTAGTATGAATACAATACAGCATCACTTATCTATAATACAAATTGCAGTTCGTTTCATGACATTCAGTTCGGAATCGGAGAAAGGAGGAAAGATGTTTACACTCAGAATACACACCGTCGACTTCCCACAACCCATTCACACACACGGAACCTCTGCCGTCTCTGGCAGCCGGAATGACAAACCTGCTGAGTTGATGGGCGTTGCCCACCTATTTCGTCAGCTGCCGTCCGCAAACGGACCGGTTCTGTCTGCTGCTGATGTCGTGACACGCAGCATGCTTTTATTCGTGGTGGCAGTACCAAATTACATGTCTACAGATGAGTTCCTCACCTTCTGCGGGGATCACATGCGGGATTTTGTGGATATTCTCTTCCTTAGGTATAGAAATTGATAGTTATAATGAGAAATTGTCGATTTTGTGACTTATAGTTCCTGTTATGTTTTCCGCTGAATCTTGGGTTTTCGGAGATGTTTTTCTTTTCTTGTCTGGAAAGAACAAATTATTATCACGTATTCTTTAATTGATATCCTTCTTTATTTGCTTTAGTTGTATGGATGATTGGCAGGAATGACGGCGTGGAGGATAGATACAGTGTTTTGATCAGATTTGGGAGTCAATTCGCAGCTGATGCGTTCTACTGTAGTTACAATGGCAAAAGATTCAAGCCGTCAGAGGTAAATGATGCATGGTGAACTTCCTCTTTGCTATAGCTTCTGTATCTTGCAAATTTTTGTTTGAATAATTGTGTGTCCAGGTTGAAGCTTGTCATCTGTACTTTACTCAGTCAGTCGAATACAGTGAGTATGCAGATATTGCGAGCATACCTCCTCCTGATTTCACTGAATTGCCCTTGTGTCCGATCTGTCTTGGTCAGTCGCTTTACTGGGTGTAATTTTTCCGGTGTAGTCTAAATTTGTTTTGTGGCTGGCTCTTTGGCGGAAATGATAATTATACAGAAAATTTTTACATAAATTCTGTATGACTAGTGAAACATCATTTCGTAATATCTGAAAAAAAGTAGGAAAATATAAAACGATGTCGTTTCACTGGTCATACAGAATGTTGTATAAAAAATTTCTGTATGACTCGCATTGTTGCTCTTTTGATTTCTTGTATGTTTTGTAGGCGTGTATGTCTCTATTTCCTCTTAGTTGGGACGTGATATCTCTCTCACAATCTCCTTTATTTTGGCTGTGTTAAATGACAGAGAGACTGGACCCAGATAGTAGCGGGATACAGAACACTTTGTGCGATCATTCTTCTCATTGTTCTTGCGGTTTAAAATGGACTTACTTATCTTGTCCGGTAATCTAAATTTGCATTTACTTATCATCAAACATTTTTTTTATTTATAACTGCAAAAGTGGTGTTATCTCTCTGTTTAGGCATTAGATGATTTGGTTCCTTGCAGGTTTGTCGTCTTTGTCATCAGAAAGATGAAAAGCCGGCCTGTGCTGTTTGTGGAACTCTCCGGAACCTATGGATCTGTTTGATCTGTGGATTTGTGGGATGTGGAAGGTGGAAACTTTTTACTTAAATAGGGGCCGGGGCCGGCAGTATGTGATCCATATTTGGACCCCGAAATTCTATAACCAGTTTTCTTGTTTTGATCATGTGATTATCTGAGTAAGTAAATAATGTTCATATCGATTGATACAGATATGAAAAAGGTCATGCTAGTGGGCATTGGAGTGACAAGAAACATAATTTTTCTCTCGAACTGGAAAAGCAAGAAATCTGGGACTATGCAGGTGATAAATATGTTCAAAGATTGCATCAGTCAAAAATTGATGGGGGATCAGCCAATACTAATTCACGATGCAGCTCACATGAGGAGTGCGGAACAGGTGACCATTATGGAGAGGAAGGATTGGAGAGTACCCTCTTTAACAGCAAAATTGAAGGGGTAAGTCAAGAAGTTTATTCTGACATGGCCTTTTCAAATTACCAAGAACAATCTTAACGCTCTTATAAGAGCAACTCCTAGCTTTGATGTTCTTTTGCATTAAACTACTACACTCCTTTGTTCGAGAAGGCGATCGCCTGCGCTCCGCCTTGCTCGAATGCCGCCTTAGTACCCGATTAGAGGCGCCTAAGCGGGCGCCCAGGCCGCCTAGGCGCTGGTTGGATCCTAACGGCCGAGGATCCGCCCAGCGCTTTCTCGAACACTGTTGCACGTGTAGTAGGGTTGACAATCTTCTTTCTCTCTCTTTTGGTTTCAGATTCTTGATGAATACAATCGTCTTCTTGCAAGTGAGCTGGACACCAAGAGACATGTAAGTACATTTTTTTGATAGCTATATATGGAGGCCAAACTGGTGGAAACTCATTCATATACAAATCCTATTCTAATATTTGAGCCTTGACCAATTATTTTCCCACAATTTTCCGTCCCTGTGTCTGCCAGCACTATACGTTGTTGCTTGCTGAGGCAGAAGGTAGAAGAGAGAGCTCAATATCAAAAGCAGTTGAGTTTGCTGTATCCTCGCGTAAGGACGAGCTTACATTAGAATTGGAAGAATGTAAAGAAGAAAAGAAGGCCATGGTGAAAGTATATAAACTCATCGTTTCTGCAGAGTCTTCATCTTTTGTGCGTCCAGGCTTACATGTATGAAATTGTTTCCTTTTTCTCATTTTGTTACATTTTGGTCTCAGAGGAATCAAGAGCTTTTGGTGGAACAGCACGCTCTGCAAAACAAATTTAAGGAGCTTCTGCAGAGGTCAGAGTATTTCTCCAATTTCACATGCTCATTGTTATTAACCAATATTCAGGATTATTATATTTACCAATCGAAACATTTTACTACCAGGGAGGTGTCTCTGATCAAATCAAAGGACGACAAGATCTCTGACTTGAAAGAACAGGTACAGACAGTACCTTTATTTGCATATGTTGTTTCGACTTGCTAACATTGTCACGCATTGTTTGCAGATACGTGACGTCAGAGTCTACATTGAAACTCAAAAGATGGTGACAAGCCAGGCCGATTCAGGTGAGATTGAAGGTGGGACTATTTTGTCTGTAGGAGGATCAAATCCATCAACTTCAACTTCAACTTCCGGCAGTAACGAACAGAGGCGGAGGAAACATGGCCGGAGCAGGAGGTAAGGTTTGAATCACCTGCGCAGGATTATGTTTGTGCAGGCTTCTGAATTGTTGTTTTGGGCTGGAAACGGGTGTTAAGAGTTTATTTGTGCCCGCACCGATCGTAACAGAGTGGGGCTTCATCCTATTGTATTGGGGTTAAGGCACATTTATTAGTGTAAAGGCACATTTCCTTACATCCACTCACGGGTTCGAATCCAGCAGGACAGGTCTTTTCAAATTTTCTATTTTGTACGCCTGGAAAATAGATCAATGAATCTATTTATACACCAACCACAAAAAAAACACCTAATAATCCAAATTACAAATTTGGTTGAGCTGCAAATCTGCGCAGAAATTCACACTGTAGGAAAGAGACAAATGGTTTATAGGCTCGGCCCCAATACTGGCCCAGATGTATATATTTTTTGCAGGGCTAGTGTGACGGGTTCGGCTGCAAATGACCAAATCACGATGCTAAAATTAAGAGTGGATGTAAGAATAATATATATCCTGGGACGCATGTGAATAATTCCGTCCGTGACTAAAATAGCGATGGAATATGTACATTTGTAAACTTTTTGAATATCCTTTAATGCCAATTTTTACTTACAAATAAAATAATAATCACTCAAGCATACAAAAAAGGCACGATTGTTGATGGCACTATAGTCTTTGATGTTAATTGGACTAGCCCAGATAATATAAATAATCAAGTCTCAGCCGGATTTGTCTAGTTAGACTTGCCGGAATGTGTTAGAATTAATTTTTTTCGGGTAATTTATTGATACCTAAAATCGAATTTTTTTATAGTTTTGTATAATTTTATAATGGAGAGATAAATTAGTAATTTCAAAAAACATTCAAACTCTTCCACTATTTCACATATGTTTTCCCTATATTATTCCGCGTTTTCTTGGGTCAACTTATTCGATCCGGAAAAATATTTCCATACTTATCTTAGCTACTAAATAAGAGATTTAGTGAATAATTTTACTCAATCTCACCTGCTACTAAACGGAACCATAGGGTATCAATTATAATAAATGCTCTAGTTCATGATTCGAGTTTAAATAGTATAAAATTAAAATTTTGTAATTATAAAAAATGGAAATGACAGAATTAATTGAGGGGTTCTTGCCACTTTCATGGGAGTAGGATAAGAAGAGAACTTAGAATGTTTCATATCTTATATTGTGATTGGCCAGTGGGATAAATATCACATGTGAGCATACTACAGACGATTCACAGTTCCAGGAGCGAATCTAGATAAAAAAAAAAATCACACATGAACTTTACTTTGGGGCCAAAAATTTGATGGGACAAATGTAGTCACAATTAAGCAAGTATACACATGTCTGTACTAGTGTATACACAAGGAGTCATGTTCTAGTGTATTAGTGTGAGTCCTAAGTTATATCCACAGGGAGTAATGTTCTAAACATGCTCAAAATCTACAATATATATAGCATAGTGACCGAACACATCAAGAGGAGTTTATCTGACAAACTACTAAACAAAAGTAACTAAAATAAAGTAACTAAGAAAGCTAGTAAGGAGAAGAATAATGAGAACATGAAGATAAGAATAATGAAGAAGGGAAACTCAAGACTATGGTGTGTTGTCTAGCTACTATACAAATGTACGAACCTACGTATCAGATACTCAACATTTTGCTGTTCTATGACCACAGAACTCATGTATAATTAGCTCTCTTAAGAGGATTACTAGTTTGTCTACCTGTCATAAAGGGAATTTTGCCTCCCGGCCTCACCTCAAGTGTGCTAGTGAATTAAAGATCACAATATGAACAGTTCTTTAGATATGGCACCACAAATTAGGGGTCATCCCCCAAGGGCGGTGGTGTGGAGGTGTCTAGTGTCGAATCTATACAAGTGATCCAATAACAAGTGCAAATCACTTAGCTAAGCTCATGTCATTCAGTCAAAATAACACAAATATATGCAAAACAAAGCATAACCATCAAAAATGAGTAAGTGAAGACATTTAATACATAAAAACTATAACAAAAAACATAGTAGATCGGTTCAACCGAGCCTTGAGTTTACAAAATGAGCTCAAGCTCGAGGCATGAGCTGCTACCAAGACGAAATACAAGTCCAAAACCGCTATCTTCATCCTCGAAATCAACAAGTTCCGAGACTTCCTCCTCCTCTTCGCGGACAGTCTGCACACCTTCGTTATTCTTCTAAGCTCTACTTCACTTTGGTCACATATCGCATTGTTTAGAAGAAGAATCATCCAAGTCCGTGTTCCGTGACTATTGATTTGTAGAGGAAGAGGGATGAATGGGAAAAGAAGTGTAATTTGAGTAGGAGGGGAAGAGGGAGAACGAGGGTTCATTAGGCAGACCTTGCGATTAAAGATATATGAAAAACTGTTGTAGGTGGAAATTCTGAGGTTTACTCACTGTAGACAACAACATTGGTTTCTTTGAATATTTTTCCCTACAAGAGTAACTCATATGTGACCTTTATGTGTTCTTGATGTTTATGAATTTTTTTCTATTGCATGAAGGGACTTGAAATGATGGCTTAGTCACTGCTGTTAACATGCGGGTAACTCACTGCTGTTAACATGCGGGTAACTCACTGCTGTTGATTTATGAAGGGACTTGAAATGATGGCTTAGTCGACAAAGCTTCTCAGTTACTTGAGGCTACAAGAAGGCATTGCTGTATGTGTTGGACATGATGGCTTAGTCGACAAAGCTTCCCAGTTACTTGAGGTTTGAATAATTGCACCAAAGGTTAGCCTTCACACTACATATATGTACCAAACTTAGTAGTGGGGTTCAATTCCATCCAGTTTTATTAACATAGATAAGTTGTTTGCAGATATGAATGCCAACATTTTTCTACCAACTGTTGTCACCTGCACCATCGATCTCCCTGCCCTCTGCCTCCTATCTCAAAGAATGTATGAGGCCACCGAAATACTGGCAGAAATGTTGAAAAGTGGATGACTACTTATAGTTTGCTAATAGAATAGAAGGTATTGGTTATTCAGTATGGTCAGAGGAGGCCATGGTTCTTGCACAGGTTGTTTCTTCTATTACTGCATAGACATGGTAGTTAATGCACAAGTTGTTTCTTATTTTCCCTACTTTCCTTTCATTTGTATTTGCTGATCAGATCATTGCTGATTATATTTGATTGACTACATCCATATATTTGCTTCGAGCAATGCTATTCATACACACTTTTTAGACACTATGATTTGTCAACCATCACAATCACAACTTTTGTTATTTATCATTTTTCAATTTTTTTTATTTATGATTGTGATGGTTGACACATCATGATGTCAATAAATGATGTCTAAAAAATATGTATAAATAGCATTTTCCATTTGCTTCATGCATATTCAGCTGTCCGTTTCTCATCTCTAACGAACCGTGCTATCCATTCTCAGGCCAAACTGAGATAAAGTAATCCTGGTAATCCACTTGTACAGGTAGTCTACACTTCTCTCTGTAATTAGAATGTCTACTTGCTATCTTTTCCATATTCAGTTACATGGAAATAGGATCAACATTCATGGGAGATGCAGAAATTCCATTTGTTTTTGGGATTTTTTGCTGACAGATTTGTTGTGCACTTCAGACCAATCAAAGTTCGATGGAGGTAGTAATATAGACGGGAGTACCCATAACTTTGTTCACAAATCACAAAGGCTAGTGCAAGGTACGAAACGTGGATGCCCTACTATTCAACTCTTTTGCGTTCAGTTATTGATTGATTGCTATCATTTTTTATTATCCATTGAACCCTTCGTTTTTTCATTTAGTTTCTTGGGTCCCAGTTGAAGTTCTATCTTTAGTTTTTTATGCTCTTAAATTTTTAAGAATGCTATCAGACTTTCCTATCACAACTTCATGCTAAAAACTGCAGGGGAGCACTGATGGTTGTTATGTTAATTGTTTATTGTTTATGCAGGCGCTAATCAAACGAAAAAGTTGCTGTTAAACTTCAATATACATAAGCGTCACAAGTAACATAAAAAATACATAGATTAGCTGAAATCCATACAAGGTGGTGAATTTGTAAATAATATGGCTTTTCGTTGCTTCCTCACTTGGATTAGTTGTTTGATTTGTTCCAATTTCATTGTGTGCTTTCTAAAATCCATACAAGGTAGTCAGTCTATTTTATTAGCGCTTTGTCTGTCATCTCCAGCAAATGCCTGTTGTGAATGAAACAGTTCATGTCCCTGATTTTTGCTTTTATATTGGGTACATGTTAAGTTCCTGCATTGTTATTTAGTTGTGGCATGTAGCATGAGTCGTAGCAAGTTCCTAACACCTTTTGCGCATAAACCTCATACTACATTTTTCTCGCTATGGTTTACGTAAGAAGTTTTATGTGAAGTTGTGGACTTCTTTAAGTTTATTTATCATTGTTGTACTATCGCATTAACCCTCGGAATTGTGCCCTGAGGGCCCGTCATCAAATCTTTTCCTAGACCGAACTTAAGGAACCGAAATATAAGCTATCCTACCAAAATCTATTTGTGTCCGTCGGATCTTCATCCGACGGACACAATTCATTTTACTTAAGTCATCGTCCGCGGGGCAAAAACCCCG
>JAOYMZ010053896.1:0-13701 GCA_025802335.1 Pinguicula primuliflora | reverse complement strand
GACCGCCGGAGCTCCCTTGTAGAAGGCCTTTTCTTTGATCGGAAAAAGTGGCGCTCTCTGCTGATGTAGAATAGACGCAAATGACTTCGGATTTTCGAGCAGCGGCTTGATGGGATTACTCTGAGAAGGTTGAGAGCTTGGATTAGGGATTTGGGTAGCCGGCAATGCCGGCCAATTTCCGTCCATGGCGGCCCCACCGGAGAAATAAAAAGCCGTTGTGAGTTTTAGATAGAAGCAAGAGAGATTTCTCTAGAGAGAGAAACTGTATTTTTCCGTGGTAGAATCTACCGCGCAGGTATATTGCATTTTCACGAGAGGGATTTGGCTAGAGGATTAATTGTCTTTTCCAGCAATCCTCAAGGCAAGGAGACGAAAGCAAAGAACAGTCGGAAAAGGACATTGTCGCCTGTTCAATGGCCTTCAAATATAAGAGATTTACTCTGTACGATGAAGCTATTAACAGGTTTAGGAAAAAGAAAAAATATAGAAATATGTATAATGATCATCTAATATGCTTCGCTAGGCAAGCTAGTGATCCCTTTCAGTTCATTGCCAAGGTCCTGTCTTACGATATATCGAAAGAATATGGTGTTATACCAATAACACAGGTTTGGAACCCAGTGCTTTTCAAATAACGAGCTTTTTAGTACTTTTTTGCAACACGAACTAATCTTATTTCCCACCCTGAAGGTCAAATACAAGATGTTTACGTCTACTTGCTCGAGGATTTGCTGTCCTTTTTTTTGCCTGAACACATCACTGACAAATAAAAAATGAAGAGAATTACTTCAAAGTTAGATAGAAAGCTCATCAAATCTCTTTTCATGCCTATTTTTTATGGTAAGACCATGATAAGCATGGATCAGGATATAAGACAGCAATATGGAGATTTGCTTAGTCGAGAGGATAGCTGTAACCTAGCAAAACTCTGCTGGTCATTTATGAACAGTAAATATCCAGATATAATGAATTTAATGAAGTTGATTACCATTATTAGTTGGTTTTGCTCTGCAATGGATAGAGCTGTAGTCTATAGCATACCTTATAAACAAGACTATATTTTAACCGAAGAGATATCGATATATGACAGGCTTACAAAAAAGATGCGTACATAGCTATAAAAGTAATTCAATCCTTATTGAATTAAGGAGCGCCCATATATACTGTACTGTGCACGATAACTTCATAACAAGGCCTCCTTACGCAAGACTGGTACCGGATATCTATACAAATGTCTTTATAGAGATGGCCATTCAAATAATTAAGAAATTCCTCAAGATTAATCTTATATAACCTTATCGTGATCATAATAACTACTTATATATACTATTTAGATTATAACTGTCCTCTGTGAGGGTCTTACTGATTTCATGATGTCCCTTTCGCCCACTAAAGATAAAAAGATCTGGGAAAAGAAAGTGAAACTATTTATTAAACATTATGAAACATATTTAGAATCAGTAAGCGAGGAAAAGTAGGATACATTTAAGAGACTTATAGATAATAGAAGTAATAATTATAGCCTCCATTTCTAGTTATATAATGGATCATTGAAGTGACTATAGAAAAAAGCAAGGACCGGTCTAAGGTTGAGCCGGAGAGTAGGGAGGTACGGTAGGGCCCTGCTCATCTTTCTTATTCAAACCGGGGCATTGATCGAGATAGAAGGACAGAGAGCAAGGATCGTAGTGCTTCTGCACTCATTAGACCCTAGAGTAGTCATTCTGCTCGGGCTTTGACACAACCTCGATCCGAGACCTGGATGACAGGTTCCAACTCACTCCCCTCACCTCTTCTATCCAGTGATCATTGTTCGCCTAAGAACTGGCTGCTTGTGCCTCCGTAGATGGAACTTCATCAGGATCCTAAACGACTAGCACTGGATTTATTACCTGAACTCATTATTGTTAGGAGTAGGGTTCGAGATGGATATTTAGTGTTATATGATGCTTATCCAGGTATCCAGTCCCACCAGCATATGAGCTAGTATCTATTGAGGCTGCATCTGCTCTAGAGCTTATACCTATAATATAAAATAGATCCAGGGCCCGTGACATCCCCTCTTGACCCTGTCCCAATTTTATATCCTTTTCTTATCTTATGCCAAATGCATAGCTACCAACAGCAGCTAGAGAGGCAGCAGTCAAAGCGTCACCTTTTGCCCTTACTGCGGCTAAGGGAATGGGATCGTAAAAAGAAAGGGAGAATTGACTCTCACAAGGGGAACTATAGAGGTCTGCTTGTAAGAAAACCCTGCATGGAATTTCCATTGCTTTGGCAGCAGCTCTCGAATAAGCTCTTTGCCTATTTCTTTATGCTTAATACCTAAGCCTGTAATTGAGGGCTGGAGGGAGCTAGTCTTTCGAAAGCACTTGCGCGGGAGAAAGGGGCTTTATTTGAAAACCGAAAGCGATCGAGTGAGTTCTTATGCAGTTAATGAAAATGGCTAACCGAGCTTGTGGTACCCCAGCCACTGATAAAGGAGGCTCCAGATACGCAGTCGGGCAGCCTGCAAACAGGTGAGGTTAATCTACTAATCCGAATCTCTGTTCTGAGTTGCTAACTGCACTCCGTAACCTAAAGAAAGTTCTATTGAGCCGAATGCGTGGGAACTTCTTCCCCAGCACAGCAAGCCATCGAATATGAATAGAGGAGTGAGATTGCTTTGAAGCATTGATGTGTGTGAGATGGATCCAGAAGAAAGGCGGTTCTAGTTAGAATCCAGAAAGATTTCGTATATTCATACTAGAACCGCCTTCCAGAGATCCAAGAGTTTTCACTAGATGATTGCATTGGACCGGATCCAGCTGGTGGAGGATACCCATCGTTTGCCTTATAGCTCACAAACACACAGTCTCACGCGTGTACTATTCATCTTGCCGTGCCTTAACTAAGAGATTGCCCTGGTACACTGAGTGTTATGGCACTCTTGCTCTGCACAAGTCCTGCTCTTTCCAGGCTCTGCCCCCGAAGTTCGATAAACCCAAGTGCATCGAGATAAGGTTTGGAGTACGTGCTGGAACTCTTAACTAATAGGACCCCTATTTTGACCTTAAGAAAAGGAGACTAAGGTACGCCCTTTCCAAAGAATTAGCTCCATGGCCAACACACTTTCAGCCGTTTGTGGTATAATCCTTCTTTGTGTCGGGCAGGGCACGAAAGAACTTTGGTATAGGTGGATGGATACCGATTGTCAGCACTTGGATTATCAACTCAGTCAGCAAGGAGATAGGGGCGTCCATTCATTGCCCCAGGAGCCGGAGATGTGAGAGTACAAAGGGGGTAAGGCATTGGCAACCGCCTACTGGCGTGAGTCATGAGCCAGCTCAGCAGGAATGTTATTGTGTTCTGACTGCCTGATGGGGAATAAGCAAGCGAACCCAAGGCAAGGTAGGTCTCTCGAGCCTTCTCTTTCCTTCATTCCTAGCAAGTTCTTCCGCTTATTAGAAGCAGAAACTCTAGGAGGCCCTCGCCCAGCGGAAAACCGAACTGTCTATAAGGGCATTCGCCATCCGCGGAGACGAGCAAGAAATTATACGTAGGAGACTCACATGCATAATAGCCCTTCTTACTTTCTTCACTTCCTCTTTCCCCTTTATGAGATCAAAAAAATTACCTTGCTCTAAGCCTATTTCCACCAGATTAGATAGAGTTCTTTCCGAGCCGAGTAATCTGGTCCGTTCGGAAGGGAGACTTTTTAGGTCATCATCAGGAAGTCATCGGACTAAACACAAGAAAAGAAGCCTTCTGGTTGTGCCCAGGCGAGAGACCTAAACCAGAGAACCTCAAGTCTCTGAGCTACAAGCAGAGAACTCGGGTACCCTACAAAAGAAAGATTCGTTTGACGTTCTTTCGAGTCAACTTGATTAGCTCCCACATTTCAATTGCCCTTGCCCATAACTTTTCTTTCTTCCATATTTTTGATCTTATCTTGGGAGTTCAGTCTTGGCTGCCTCACTAAAGCTGCCTTCTGTCCTGACTCCTATTTGTCATCTCTACGAGGCGCTAAGGATGGATGTAATTAAGGATCTTGACCTTTTTTATCCATCTTTACTCTTCTTTCTTGCTTGCCCCGCTTTCTTGGCTGCTGAAAGAAATCACTAACCTTTCGAATCTCTATGGACACATAGGAAAGAGCCGAGCGATGGGACGTATTTTCTATGTAGATGCTGATCCTGGTCCTGCTACTATTGGGCGATCCTGGCTGTCACGGTGGAGAGATTTGCTTTCTTTGGGCGATGTTGAGGCTTGTGGTGCCCATGATAGCTAAGACGTGGTGCGGGTGCGGGGAAGAGTTGAACTAAACTTCCTTCGATTATGAACTACAATTCTGAAGTGGTATGTCAATCGCGGAAAGTCTAGTCAAAAACATGAAAGCCCTTAGGAATGAGATGGAGATAAGAAATGGAAATTGGGATAAGTGCCGAAAAAAAGAATCTCTATCTACAAACAGTGGAAAAGAAAGTCACATGCGAGCTTCGCGGTCGATCAAGATCAATAATAAGGCTGATCGCTCCTATCTACACAACACATTCTAAGCTTGCACCTGGAGCAATCCCTTTTCTAGTGAAAGAGGGGAAATAAGCATTGGAAAGAAAGACTAGCAGCGAGGGGCGAAAAGAAAGATCCTATGAGCCGTGCGTCAACTCTTCTTTTTTCATTTTAGGTCATCATCTTATTTCTTCTCTTCTTCCCCAAACCAGTGCGGGCAACCCCGACCCCGTTCTTCCTTCTATATAGAATATAGGAAAATAGGAAAACCCACTTCACGTTATTATATCTCGAGTCAGCTTGAGCTTACTTCGCCTATACTTGGATAGCGACTGTAACTAGTGTCGGAGCATTTTTTAATGCTTCTCTTATAGGACCAACATCTGATATTAAAGTACTTTTTGGTAAACCTGTCCCATTTCCCTTCCAGATTCTTTCCTTACCGGTGAATCAGTTCAACAGGAAAGCATGTTAAGTTCAGTAGGTCTTGTCTTGCTCGAAAAAAGATAGAAGGTAGATGTCAGCTAAATCAGTATTGACGAAGTACAGTCGAATTTAGGTAATTGAGGGTGGGAATTCTGAAAGTGAATGAATTTCATATTCATAATGTGAATGCCGTAGATAAGGTATAAGGGAGAAAGGAATCCTCATGAGGCGAAACAAAAAAAAAATAGAAGAATAAAAACCTCAGAGCGTAACTACTCCCTCCACATTTACAGCATCTTCTTTCTATTACTAAAATAAAAGCGAGATGCATGTGGTTGGTATCTTCTTGATAAGTTAAAGTAACCTTCTTTGAAACTGGGATTGTCAGTGAACCAAGTCAATCCCTTTCTGTTTTGCAGTCTTCTTCTTTCTGCCTTTTGGTCCACTATTGGCTAAGCTCCCGCTTGATATAGTTGGCTCATCTTTCTATCTAGGAAGGCTCTTTGCTGCCCATAAATTCTCTTACTAGCTAGAAGTCAGCTATTTCTCTTCTTTCCTTCTAGTCCTCATGAATATCCTTCTTCATAGAGTCTTGCTCCTCTAATAGTTGGGGGGAAGAACCAGTCAGAGAGCTAGCTCCGTACTTCATCATCTTTCAATTCAGTTGCTGTAGCGCCTGGCGCCTTCACCCGATTTTCGGGGATGTGAATGCTATCAGCGTGCTATGGGGGATTCTTTGGGCAGTGCAAAGGATAAAGAATAGGTATATTCAGATTCGATCTTTTGCCCTTGCTCTCTTGTCTTCATTCCCGATGATACTCTACCCCGCCCCGTCAAATTTCATAGCTGGTTATTTCTGGGGCAGGCAAAGCTCTTTGTCTTTCTTATGTAAATGATTACCGATGGTCAGACTAAGAAAAATCTCTTATTTAGCCTCAATAAGAAGCATTCTTGTGCTTTTTCGAGGCCTTATGGAAATCCCAATTTGCTAACCCAAGAAGGATTCTTGGCCACACTCACTGAGGTTGATACATTTTACTACTCTGCCCAACGCATCCGAGATCATCCTTTGGGGTTAGTTCATTTCATTTACTGCCTTTTTCGAAAGACATCCCGGGAAAGACAAGCAGCTTCGGCTAACGCTCTATCTGCTACTCTACTGTCTTACGCCGGTTACTAGGGGAAAGACATAGGATTGAAAGCTGAAAGTTCCAGATAGAGATAAAGATCCCTTCCAAGAAAGATGAGCAGCCAATCCAGGTAAGCAAGAACCTATGCCTTGCCCTGTAGTTTATATTGATAAAGAACCACCTTATGCCGGTCTCTCACATCTTCCCATCCTCTACAGGTCACCTTTATTCTTCCTTATGGCTTCTATAACTCGGCAACATTTCTCTCAAAGCAGCTCTCCCACAGCCTTCATAAAGCCTTACGTTGGAGGAAGCTTTAGCTGATTCAAATGATGTGGCTAACCCGCGGTTATTCCTTTTGGTATTCGACAACATGATCCTTTGAAAGCTATAATAGGAAAGTCACACTCTCTAGCTATTGAATTTCAGGCGCTATTTGCCGTCCACGCCGAATCTCCCGATCCTGGGCCAATGGGAAAGACAGAAGCGTTATTCTTACATAGGTCAAATGGGATCGTCGCCCATATGCTAGAGTGATTTATGAAGACTAAATATTGGAAGCTAGACCCAATGGATCATACATAATATTCCTAGCGGTTTTACACCCCGTCTCCGATAGAAAGATATGACCCTATGGAAGTTTCCAAGCGAGGTAGGCTCGAGAGACCTTCTCTAACCCGCTAGTCTCAGCCGCAGACTTAATTCCAGCTCTCTTTCTTCTATAGAATAATATATTCTTTCCTCTTGCCCTAAGACTTGGTGCGTTAGGAAGGATAGAAAAATAAAGAAGAGAAATAGATTAATGGTATGGAGAGACTAGCAAGATCCATATACCATGACTTTTCTTCTTTGAGGCACCATCCAAAGACATCTCCCAAGCTTTCATTTTCTATTGCATGGAACGGCTGTCTATCCCTTCGCCCCAGCCCCTCCTGCCAATAGATGTAACCTCCATTCTCTTACCTTCTTTTGGTTGCAGGACTGTCTCCTTTCTCATGTATGATATTCGCTTATTCGAGTCCAAGACTCTCTGACCCCCAGTGATCGGCTATTCCTACGTATATTTATATGTAGAATCTGTCCAGAGATGGATTCATATTAAAAAAATGTTAGATGTCCATTCTACAGCCAAATGATGGCATTTGGTTGGCCCTGCACCAACCGAGCATAGGGGCAGCCAGCAAAGAATAGTATAACGTCTTATACACAGGATTTTAAGGCTATTCAAAAGATCATGACGTTTGCACTCTCTTGTCATGTTGCTAAACAAGACTTAGTGAACGATGGGATCTCCCACAAAAGAAGGCATCCCGTAGATCTTAGAGGACAAGGCGAAAGTTCTACTTTCCCCACTGCCTGGCCTACCAGATGGTTCTCATGGTCGCCCTAATTTTAGGTCCATTTTCTCTGAATTGACTCAGCGGTAGACTCTAAGGTATTGTCTTTCTCTGCAGATACCAAGGTCAGTATACCACCGGTGGAGCTATAATGCGGTAGAAAACAGAAACTATAAGAAATGTCATCCAACTCCGAAAAGAAAATGAAGAAAGATCGTACCGGAACTGACTTTTTTTCCCCCTGAATTTCAATCATCCGAATAATCCGGTCTGCTTGAGCGTCATTCCTTGCAGATAAAAGGCTTTCAAGTGAATCTTTAGGTCTTCCCTTCCTCCGTCATAACCAAAGCGCCAAGGTACTCTGCCCTGACGTGCCCTTCTTCTGGTTCTGTCCGTATGTATTGAGCTTTCGTATCGTAAGACGCTTTTTAAAATATTCTAAAGGCTGGGCCCAGTCCGTATCCTAATGCCTGTATTGGTGGCTGGGTAGAATTCAGGTCAGTCGATTGAATGCACACCCTTCGGCTCCTAATGTAAATGTAAATATATTACAAAAGCAAAAGGGCTGTTGGAGAATTTTTCTTTCTTCTTTCATTTCACTGATTCTTCCTAAAATTTTAAGGGCACGTGATGGGTACACTAGGGTACCACTCGTTTTTTGAACGTAATCCCTCATAGCGGTTAGTGACAAAGACCAATGCTCACCGAGTTGAAGTAGCTGTAGTGTTAGTAGTAGGTAGGGCAGGAGGTGTAAAAGAGTAGCCCACCCACTGGAGAGTTACGATTAGCAGTTTAATCAGTTAACCTGGTAATAAGTGGAAGCGAGGATATGGAATAGAGAAGGAAAAGCTAAAAAATGACCATGGGAAGAGCGGAAAAAAGCTTATTTTAAATAAAGATTGGGTTCCTACTCTGTCAAGAACGGAATAAGAGGGTCAGCTAATTTTCATAATTAAATACCGTTACTGTATAGCTAGATCTCGTTGTGAAAGACCTATTACTAGATAATTCATGGGTAGAGCCAAAAAGGATGAACTATACAAGTTACCAATAACGTTGATTAAATGAAGGCTCAAGAGATCTTCTGGTGATCACCATAGGGAAAGGAAACTTTATCTATGTGCCTGCAGCACTTCCATAAGGAGATATGAATAGAAGAGATGCGACGGGAATGGGATCGGACCAAATGCCCCGCTTGCTGACCAATGTGGTACCCTCCCCTGTGCAAGATAGGCAGGTCCTTACCTTATTGGGTCATAAGTGCAAGAGCTCTCAATTGTATATGTTAATGATTCAAAACGGGGAGGATGAAGTGAAGATTTCATTGATTGCAGTGTTGCAAAAAGAGTAGGGTAGGGTGCAGACTCCAACAGACAAAGGCCGTTAAGGTGGCTGTGGCTAATGGAGATTTACTGGAAGTCAATGCTTGGTGCAAAGGGTTGTGTTGGACAACACAGGGTTTAGAATTGACCACTGATTTCATGGTAATGCCTTTGGGAGAATATGGGGCGGTCTTGGGCATCCAATGGCTGTCAACCTTGGGGCCAATCACATGGGATTTCCAACGATTCACAATGGTAAAACCAACCCTATTGCTTGAGGAAATTCTCAAATTACTGAAGAAATTAGATAGCCGGTTTTGTCATACATCAAAATGGTTTGGGCTCGTTAGGTTTTGCCCATTACCTTGAGTGAGGCCAAACGTGTACACCTTTTGTTTGTTATGAAGATGTGATCTTATCCACCGATGGGTCTTGTTCTAAGCCCACTATCCTAATAGGGTCCCACCTCATGTTGGGTTAGTGGAACCCAATTTCTTCTTGTATTTTAGGGCTTTGCTTGGCATTGGGCTTTAGTTAAGCCTACATCTTTATTTGATTTGGTCTGAAAGAAATAGACGCATTTTCATTCAGGCAACAAGCAAAACCCCATCGATATGTCTTTCTTTGATGGTTCATGTAGGCTTGGTCATTCGGGCCTTCTTGAAGATGGACACCCTGTGGGCCAATGCGTATAAGCTTGAGCTTTCTTAACGTGGCTCATTTGACGACTCAGTACATGGATGTCACGACTCTATTGGCATCGAATATCGAATCTTTTCCACGGTTGTACAAAGTTTGTTTGTTCATACAGGCTGCGTGGTTATAGTAGTACGAATTGCATGGCGATCTTACTCTACCATTCTATAAATGGAGGCTCGATAAGTGTCTTCACTTCATCAAATTCAAATCAAAGAAATTGAGTACTAGCATGTATGGCTATGAATGCTGCAAACAGGCTTTCTGCAATTGCTGCGGGCAACTGCAAAATGAAATGAAAGAGCACCGTAGAGTGCTAAACTTCCTTTTGAGAAGTGTTAGAACAATGGATCCTGCAAGGAAAGAAGCGCGCATTCGCGCTACCAGAGAGCGCATAGAGGGTTTGGAGGAGAGGCAGCAAGCGCTGCGGGCGGAGCAGGAAGACCTAATTGTGCGTGGTGTCGCCCGCGGTGACCTGGGAGACTAGAATAGAAGAGTCCGTCGACTCTTTTTAGTTTTATAAGGTTTAAATGAAATAAGTGTCTGGAGACATTTGTTTTCATGTCTGGTGTTCTTTGTCTTTTTTTAGTGTAGATCTACTCCGGTGCCTACTGGAGATAGACTCCTATCTATGCTAACTAGCTTTGTTTGGTGTTATTTGTTATGTTTGCATGTAAAACCCCCTAGTGTAAAATGTTGCCTACTTTTTTACTAAACTAGTGTTCTATGGGGCTACCCAGAATCTATAGTGGCATGTGATATATGTAAAATATGGCATCACAGTAACTGCAGTGGCATTGAGGATGCTGAAGCTGTGCCACCACTCTTTGTTTGTTCACACACGGCGATTGCGGGAGCGTTTATTTCGCAAGGTAGTTAGGTTTTTCATCAAAGGTACTCAACTGCTGAAAACTCGTAAGAATTTTACCTATCATCAAATTCGTGCCGCATGGCGAGATTACTCTACACACGATAGGGGATCTAACATAGGCTCAAGAGACCTGAATTACATCCATCCTTGCTAAGCATCCATTTTTAAAAATGCCTTGTGTAGTTCCACTCGATTCATAAGTTTCAAGCCCTGGCCATTCTCCTTTGATAGCATTGCCCATGACAAATAGCAGACATCAAGCAAGATGAACTGATCGTATCTAGATTGCATCTACTCTGCCTCCGTGAGGAAGAATCTCAACTTCTGCGCAGGTAGGACTGCCAAGAGAATGCGGTTTTGCCCCTGTTGAAGTCCTCATAATCATATAATCATATTCATTTTTCTTGGTCACGCTCTTCTAATTGTCTTATATAATAGGCTGCTTCTAGCCACTTTGTGAAGTAATCGATCGGACCTATGACACCTGGGCAGGCCATGGCGAAGACATAGTGTGAAGCTCAGTCGTAGGTGCATGAATCTGAGAACTGAGATACGTATCTTAGGGAATAGTGAAACGAATCCTCATTCCTCATATGAGTTGATAAACTCATTCGGTCCAGATTGCTTTCACACCTCGATCAAGAGATTTTAAAAAGATGGATAGGACCCTATAGCCCTACTTAAAGAACTCGCTCGACCCCTGGGTATTGTAGAAAGAGGTGCTATGTAATTGCCCACTTACTTACTCACGGCAACTAATGAGGGGCGGAGCGACAGGGCTTACTAAAGGAAAAAGAAAATGTAGTAAAAATATAGGTTCCATTCCCTTTTATTAGTAGGCGGGGAAGTGGAACTCTCCCGTGTGAGATCTAGATATAAGACCAATGGGAATAAACTGATATATTACCTTCTACACTCCCACCCCAATTAATGACTTCCTTATAGAGCCTAATACTAGTGCTTGTCAGCTCGCTCATACCGAGCTAAGCTGTCATCTCATAGAGTTCCGAGCTTACCTGATTTATAGGCCTTTGTGCCGCGCATATCACATCTCTCTTGATCAGCTACTTATTCCCCTCATCCCATTCAGAAAGAACTTTCCGTTGATATCTTAGCCTAAACTTCTATTTAGATCAAGACAGCAATACTAAGAAACTAATAAATAAATAAAAGCTCGCTTTCTTCGCCAGATAGGGGAGGAGGTACGGCAGGGGTTGAGATAAAGATCACGTCGTTATTTTGGCCCATTTATCCTATTTCTTGCTGGGATTGCTGCCTCCGCATCGGATCACTCGGCTACCAAACCGCTATGCTATAAGGGGGCCTCCTTTGGTATCGAATCGAACCTAAAGGGTGTCCGGTAGGAGAGGGAGGGTTCGTCTTGAACTTCTTGCCAGAATGTACCTAAATCAGTAGTGATTTCGATCTCTTAAGGTAAGGTACTTAGGTCGATGTCTACGCATATAGGGCGTATAGCAGCTTCGATCTTATCTCAGTAATGTCATCCAGGTTCCCTGTGCCTCTTGCAAAGAGAATTTCCGACTTAAAGACTACTAGTTGACTAAGAAGTAGAGCCGACTGTAACATCCGACCAGAGAGGTCAGTCAGTTTTGGGAAAGCAAAGAATGGAATGTCTGTTCTGTAACATGAGGGTTGCTTGATTATTCTTTTTCAAGAGCAAGCCTGTAGGACGGAGTAGATCGCGAGAATGCATGTTCTGATGCTTGCACGGGTGAGAGCTCATCCGCTTCCTTAAAAGTGAGTTTCACAAAAGGCATAACCAAATCAAACGCCTCTTTATTAGTAAGGTTGCTTGCTTGTCACACAGGTCGTCTTTGGCTTGTCTCCTTCCGCGATACGCACTTGGTAGTATAGCCCGACCGTAGATCTAACTTCGAGAAGTATCTCGCGCTTATTGATTAAGGCAAAAAAAAGTGGATACTTGTTCTTGATTGATGGTTAGGTTACCTTGTTGAGCACCCGATAATCAATGCACAAGGCTCTTTAAGACTTTCAACTATTTCTACATCTAGGATTCGACTTGTATCAGGGATACCAAGAGGAACTAAACCATTATGGCAAGGAAAGGGGAACCCAAGAATTCCCACACTCAGCACTTCGAGCGGGACAGGCACGCAACCTTCCTTTTCTATCTATTCTTTTATTTCCTTGGTTTCATTTCTTTCACTGGAACCGGTTCCATTCTTCATTCTTTCAATCAGAATGCAACCTTAATCGAAAGAAGCCTTCATGGCTCGCTACCAACCTCACAGATCAAAGTAAATCTTTTACACCGATGTATCGTACTCTCTCGACCAGGTCATCAAAATGCTAAATCTTTCCGAAGTTAGAGAAGGAGGGAAGGCGCGGCTACTAACCAAAGAAGAATTCCTGACTATGCTCTGGATTTGTTTGCAAAATAAAGTTGGCAGTAGAGACTGAGGGCTTTCATTTCACCAGGTCTTGTTGAATCTCTTTCATTTGCTTTGAGGGTATCGTATTATATAGAAATGGCTGCATTTTCCTTTAATTCCTGTTATTGTTAGGAGTTCAGCTGAGTTCTTGACTGAAACTTTGAAGCGCGGATTTTTGAGAAAAGTTCAGGGCAATTTACTGGACTGGAAGGGCAGGTTAGCGAAATTCTTGTCTCGACTTTTCGGGGGACAAATATGCGCCTTTATGGGGCTGATCGCCAATTGGCCTAAGAGGAATCAGATCAAGGCGCTAATCTATGGACTATTAGGAAATGCCCAATCCAGTTCACGAGTCACCGAATCTTCTGCTTGGAGATCCTTCCTTTTGAGAATTTCCCATGCGGGGCGGATGTAGCCGAGCAGAAACGGCTGCCTTCGATAGAAACGAAAGGTATTTGGAAAGAAGTCTTTCTATTAAATGAATCTTATAAGCGTGCCGCTGGACAGGAAACTAGAAGACCAAGATCGAGATTGAGAATGTGATGTAATTGATGTCGGTTCAGGAAATCTCGGTCTGCCTATGCTCTTAGGGGTCTGCCCACTCTAGTTCAACTGGAAAAATGCAGCAAGTAAGTACTTCGTTCCTTTAATTTCTTGACGCAGGTCTCTTCTTAGCACAACCTAAGAAAAGTGTCAAATCCCTTTACAAGACAAGCACTGAAGCGATAAAATGACAATCATACTCCATTTATTCGGAGGTATGGAGAGCCCTAGATTCGCCCCTGAACATTAGCCGATCTGGTACATCAATACAAAGTATTAGCATTACACAAACTAAAGTTAGGAAACTGCTTATGCAGAAAGAGAAAGAGAGTGCTGGTACTTTGGTCAGCAACTTGACTTCAAAAGACTCCTGAAAGCGACCCGCCCTGGAACCTGCTCCAAGCTCACTTGCTCCAGATGAGAGTTGGTCGTGTATATTGCTTTCTCGCCTAACTACAGGCTCGAGAGACC
>JAOYMZ010053885.1:0-13702 GCA_025802335.1 Pinguicula primuliflora | reverse complement strand
CATCCCCTTTGTTCTTATAGAGTGGGACTACTACGCTACTTCGCCACTCCTCTGGCATCTTTCCTGACGCCAGGATAGGAGACAGCATATTGCATATTATCAAATAGTCTTCAAGGTTCTTTTTTTATCAAATAATTTTCTAGGTTCATGTCAAGCTTTTGTAATTAAAATTCCAATTTCAAATTAAAACTTCATGACTTCAAATTAGAACAAGTACAAGTCAGTCTCAAAATACTCATTAACGACATAAATCATTAGGAACTACAGGATTTTTTTTATTGCTATTTATTTTATTTTATTATGGGAGAAGGGGAGGGGGAGCTTAATTCATAGATATCTCTTTACTCATGAGCTTATAAAAGATAACGGCCATCAGCATCAAACATATATCACTGCTACCAAGATTGTTGATTGATAGACTGAACCTTATAGCTGGTAACAAATAGGGTACAAAAAGTTACCTCAGCAGGAGTTGCCAAAACTAGAAGATACTGAATAGCTTCAACAAATACACCAGACTTGGCTTTTGCCAAACCAACAGCACAAATAGCTTGTTCCTCTACACTAAATTCAGGGCACTGGCCATCCCTGTATAGATTAAACCTTAAGTATGCCAATTCTGCTTACAAAAGATATCTTGAAAGTATATCCAAAGAAAATCTGGTTGGGTCCAACATGATAAGTTCATGAAATAATAAGCTCTTGGAAGAACATTGTAGCCTGAACCGCTAACCTTATTTATTGGTTGGAAGGACAAAAAATGGAAAAGTATCACATCGCCTTGGGGATACTGGTTCTCAGCCTCGCACTTTATAAGTATGTGCAGAAAAGTATAAATAACTATACAATTATAATAGCATAGCGTCAGACAAACTAGCAAATAGAAGGAAAAAGAATTTCTCAAGAATAAGCTTTAATTTACGGAACAGCTTTTCTAGATCAAGCCAATAGCAGTTCATATTACACCAAGCATACAAGTATGTTCAGGGACCAAGACTGTACGATCCTCTCCTGTTTAAGGAAAGTCTAGTTCTATATTTGATTTGAAATTGCTTTATACATGCAGCAAAGATGTGGTATAGTAAGATACGGTTAACTCAAATAACATCAGATAACTTCCATATAAGCTTCACTGTTGGGTCATATAATATTGACCAGTCAATGCCTTGGGAAAAAAAAAGTGACCAGTTAATTGATTGCTCCCGGAGACTCTAACCATTTATCAAATCGCCAAAGAAATAAAGAATTGTCTACGGATGCCCAAGCACGTCTAATCTCGGCAAATATTCCGCATAAAGCTGTTCCTTCACCACCTGCTGCATTATATCTTTGGATCAGCTCCTGTGGCAACTCCCATGTATTCACGACTTCAACCAATGGAGGCCACTAAAACATGAAAAGTGAACTATATTTGAACTGTTTCTCGAGAGAGTAAAGTTCCCAAATTCAATAAGCCAATTTCATCTAAACAAGTCACTCATTTTGGGAGACTCATTACAAACTACTGCATCAAAGTGGTCGTGTATCCTGATATTTCTATTTATCTATATTTATTTGTTATTGGGAGTCTATTTCTTCCCGAAACATTTTTCAGCACAACCAAGTACCTCGAACAAACAAGGACTGCATGATCAGCTTGTCTAAGGCAAAATGGTTTTATAATTTTTCCCTACATGTCGCAACCATTTAACTTAGTGAAATCATATAATATGATACTATGGTACTACTGAAATACATTGTTTCTGACACCCAAATGTCTAAAGTACATAACTCATTGGAGTATAACTACAGGAAGTTGGGAAGGTCAAACGCACAACTAAAATTAAGCATACGACAGACTTACCTCTCGTGGGTGGGACGAATATGGATGACTAGAATATCTGGAAGCTTCTAAAGCTTCTTCCAGGTCGAAATGCCCGGCAAGTTCTCGGCCTATACGGTCGCTGACGACCAAGCCGGCACTGGTTACGTCACGCAGAACCACTTCGTTTCCCCCAACAACCATCTTGGAGCAGCAACACTACCAAAAGAACAGTTGGTTGATGAGGTAACCTAGCCTTGGCTGTCGATCCAAGCGCTAGGTCGAACAACAGGAATTCAACTACGGGTGCAAAACATCAAAATCAAGCTAAAGGGAATTTCATATTCTGAACCGATAAATATGAAATTGGGGGAAAGTTTCTAAAGGGAAAATGAGGATTTGAGAATTGGGGTTTTGAAGTCGGCGGAAGAACAAGGAAAAAGCTATGTATACTACAATGAAACCGAAAGACTCAACCCCAATTATTTCGGTTCTTTGTAGTCTGCCTAGCATCTGTCGAAGAACAAGCTAATGCTCAAATTACTGTATTTTAATCTTTTCGCAAGAGCAAGTTAATTTTCAAATTATTTACGGAAAGGCAAATAATGGTGGGAGATTCTGAGTAATTTTCAAATATGGAATCTACCCTGTCAAATTATATATATCTCGATCGTCGGATTACATAATAAAAATATTGTTATTAGATAATGCTATTTTTTTAAATAATATTACGGTAACTTTGCCGTCGAAAAAATCTAAACCTCTATTTAAATGTTATAAACCCAAGAGCTAAATATAAACTCAAGGCTAAACCCTAAAAATCAAAAGGCTAAACCGTGATTGTGTCTCGACCGTCAGATGCAGATTCGATGGCCGAGGACGCATATTTGGCACGGTAGGGTGTCATTCGACACTCTACCATTCGGCATTTGAAAATTTGTGGGGAGATTCTTCCCCTTATTCGCAAAAATAACCTTATGAGAAATCTGTTTTTGAAAAATTTCTTACAAAAAAAAAAGAATTGCAAATTTAATCTCAATCTTTACAAATAAATCAAAAATTGAATATAATTATGGATGATCTTTTACTTCCAAAAAATTTGGAATCCTATAAAATAGAGTCATCATCATGTGCAAACAATAGGAAATCATATATTATTCCGGAAGAGACATTCATGCTCCACTATCATGTTAAGAGCGCAATATACGTGATAAACTCGAATAATGCATTCGGGCCCTAAACTATTAAACAAACAAAGCAATCGACAAGACCGCGACCAGTCGTGGTTATCCTGGAAGAGTCATTCATACTCCAACTATCCTATAATCCATGATTTTTTATCCACGTCTGACGGTACGAGATCGACTATACGTGGTAATCCCGGTTACCTCAGCCGGTTAGCTTTAGGTGATTCTGTGCGCTCGTGGCCATTGTCGAATTATTATTTTTTTAATAATTCGGCTAAAACGGTAGAATTTCACCTGCAGTACGTGCGGTCACGCGCGAACTGCGGAAGTGATATTTCCCGTAAGTATTTTTATGGTGATCGTGAATTTAAGGCATGAGTTATATCTAGTCAATATTTAATTGTATCAATCGAAGAGCTAATGTACATACACCACAAAATCATAATGGTTGTTGCACAACAGTTACAGCCATGTACAAAGATAGAATACACTTTTTTTAGCAAAGCAAAAGGTAGTATACATTATACAATTGCAAATCAAGATTGAAGAAGGCTCTTGTGCTTTTTGTCTTACTCAAGTTTCATGCTTCCAGAAATAGTTTGAACTTCAGCACTTTATTCACACATGCTACAGGATTGACTTGCTTGCATGTGGTTTGCTTTGGGTCTATTATCTGGATACCGGAAAAGAGATTGGTTTCAGATAGCCCTTTTTCTACATGTACACTAAGAGTCGAATCTGCAGAGAAAGTGATTACATTACATAAGAAAGCAAAGGAATAACTTCAATGATTCAGATTGATGGTATAAGCAAATTAGCACAACAGTGAACTAATCCCAATGGATTGGCCTAGTGGTGGAGGCCTGGGACTTATCTCCAAAGAGGGACGAGGTCTCAGGTTCGATTTCCACTGGATGCAAACAATTCTTTGGGGCCACGACCGCGGGCAAAAGGCCCGAAACTTACCCGGTCCATGTGGAGGGGTATCGCTTTGCATGGATCTCATGAATTAGCTTGACAAATAATCAAATTCTGGTACTGCTCCAGATGAGGTTGCCATATTCTTCTCAAACTTCGAATGCTTGTTTCTGAATACCTAACACACCCAGAAACTATCAAAAAAACTGATCCACATTCATCCTGCGGAAGTAAGAAACACAAAACCAGCAGTAGTAATTGAGGTCTGGCTAGTTTGAGATTTCATTCTGGGCTGAAGAATTGAAGGAATTTGAAGATGCTCCACTGCCCAAACTAAGATCTTTCTATAAAAACCAGTTTTTTTGGAGGTGGCTGGGGATGCTCAGGCTCCCCGAGCACCACGGTGGATCCGCCACTGACGTACAAACCTCATATTAACTAATTAGTTATCATCCATGATGAGATAGCTTACATTTCTCGCTCCTTAGACTAAGTTTCATCCTCAAAACTTTCAACGTCCACAAAAGGTATGGGTATCTCACACATATCCCTCCTCTGGTTTCCATATTGCAGCCTCATATAAATGGGTCCATTATACTATATTTTATGATACTTGTCCTGATCTCAAATTGACTGTCTAGTAACCAATATATACCCTAAACTATGCCCAAATTCCACTATAAACTCAAAACCGATCCTCAATAATAAATTTTTATGTGAATGTATGTGCAATTCAACATATTCTTAGAGGAAATGGAATGCAAGGTTAAAAATAATGATTGTGCATGTGACATGTTGCTTCCTACTTCCACAAGGACATGTTATTTGACGTGGTTGAATACAAGACAAAACATCGAAATAAGTCAACTATGTCTATGTCTGAGTACATGAGTTTGTCAAACCCTGCTATATGACACCGCCCTGTGCACCGCTTAAGCACAGAAACACACATACCAACATGGGCCCACTCTTATTATTGTGAGAGAGCTGCATCAAAGCTATGCAACAGATGTGGTGCTTTGTTTTGGAGTTTTTCATAACTTATAGGTGAATAAATATACCAATGTAGGACTTTAGTTTAGCACTATTTTAAGTTTAAAATATGTGTATTAGACTACTATGCACAAATATAGAAGACAGAATCTGTAATAAAAAAAAGTTCATCTTCTTCTCAATTTTGTTTTTTATGAGATTCTTGTCACTTTTCGCTGCACATCAAATCACCACTGGATGGATGCACAAATTTGAGACGTTACTCATCTGATTCTATGATGCACGAGCTCAACATCATTTTGGTGGAGGCTTTCATAGAATTTCGACTGAGTTCTTTAGTTCGATCAATGCACTACTTAAATAAACTATGCTTACATGTGGTTAAATAAACTATTTCAATAGATAATAATTAAATAAATAAATTATTAGTATAATTACAATCAATACATTGGGTCTACTGGTATAATATAATTCACTGAGTTCTTTAGTTCGATCAATGCACTACTTAAATTATATAACATTTTATTTAAGAAAATAAAATAATTTTATAAGATGTTTTTTTTGGGTAAACGAAAATTGTATTGACCAAAACGTTAATGTATGTACATATTTTACAGATTCTTGTTTCCTATTCTAGCAGAAATTATGAACAAATAAGCATACAACTTCCCGAATTTGTCATCCAATCCGTTGTAGAATATTCAAACTGTGCATCTTTGTGTTTGTCTTCAACCAGAACCAGCCCGGATCTGGGCCTTTCCCGGAATGGTCCGGCTGGTCCCGCCCCATCCCATCCCATCCCTAAGCTGGATAGTGTTGCAAATTGCAATGGATAGTAGTTGATATCTATATATTAAGATAGGATGTCAAAATTTTGGAACATGTTAGCGTGACCAATGAGAGAGCGACACATCAGCAAGAATGAGGTGCAATTTAGCACGGATAAGTTTCTTTTCTTTTTTTTTCTCTTTTTAATATTATATTTAGTTTTCTCTCTCATACATTTTTTACAATCGAATATATGTGATGAATCGCTTATCGTTTGTCGAAACGGACTACACCATAATAATCACCATATCGCGAGATTCGATTTGAGATGTGATTTGATATGGTTTCGACACAGTTTCAACGATAGTAATTTCACACACCGGTAATTTTACACACCAGTGACTTCAGCTACGGGTAATAACTAGTTAGTTATTAACATGTAATCTTATACAATCCGGTTTTAATAAAAAAATATTAATCATGAATAAGATTTTTAATACATGAGGTAGTGAGTGTTAAAAACTCGTACTTACATAATTAATTGGTGTCACATGGCCATATTATGATATTTTGTGAAATTAAGGCATACCTTATGTGCAGTATTTTAGAGAGTTGAACTTGAACTACCTTTTAAAAGTACATTTAACAACTTAAGGTTTAAAAAAAAATAGAAAGTTCTATGTAAAAATATTTTTTTTTTAAATAGAGCAAGGTTATGTAATTCCCTTATTGGTATCAACATTTGTATAAAAATATACACATAATATTTTATATTTTTTTTGTTCATCAAAGATTTTAAGCAGGGAGAGGTTTACCTTTTATTATGTTTAGCCTTCGTAATTGTACGTTTGTACAATTGCGTTTGTATTAATGAAATAAAATTTTGAAAAAAAAAAGATTTTAAGCAAGGAGTTTTAGAACAAGCAAGCTGTTGGACATTAACGTAAAAACGGTAAAATATAATTAAGAATTAAATTGCAATTAATATGTTTAATTGTAATTTAGATAATTATTACATTAAATGGGCTTTGACTCATGTTGATCCATGTCTACTCCTATAAATAAGGAGATCCCATAACTCTAACGCTTAAGTCATTACTCTATTCTCATGTGTTGAGAACCCAGTTTTCATATTTCTCTCAAGTATTGCCTCATCATCTCGGAATGAGAGCCTTGAGTTGTGGAATACCATCAGGACTTTGGTACCCCCGTTTGAAGATCTGTTCAACCGGAATATTACGATCAATCACGCTTCCGCTATAAAGCTACGATTTTGTATTCGTATTTAATTATCACATCTGTTCTGATATTTAGGAGTCAATATCCAAACAAGCTCATCTTCTTCCCTATGTGATCCTGACCAAGAGACACTCCTAGTTTCAAAATGGCACTATGGTTTAAAATGTACCACCTAATTTATATCAAACAAGCAAGCAATCTCATCTTATTCCCTAGCGAACAACAATAAAGGAATGCTTAGCAACGGACTCTTTAAGGAAGATTTTTCCATGATAAGCAACAACAGATACGTAGGTTTCAACTATTTGTTCTCATTATAGAGTTTTTATCTCTCCCCATCTTGGCCAGACATCAGTTCTACCAGATCGCAACGAAACCCCAAATCAGAAGATACAACACTCAAACTCTTGACTGTTATTCCAAACATGAAGTGGTGCTAATCTACACAGCTCGCTCAGATATAACACCATCTCCTTCATCGTTGGCCTTCTCTCCCTATTAGACCTCACACATTTTGCACCTACAGTGGCCAACAGCTTCTTACTGATGAGGATTTTTCGTTTTGTCCCGATCCTATTACATTTAAATTTATAAATCAAGACAACTCTAAACTCGTATAAAGAGTAAAGACGTTCTGAGTCAATTCTCGAAAGATTTGTGGCGGGATTAGTGACTGATGAATATTTAAGTGCCTAACTATACTCACAAAAACATACAAAGAAAATCGTGGGGAGATGTTTTAATCTAATAATCAAATAAAAACAATACCTAGGGCAAAATATGATTAGACAACAGCAACCAAACTTAAATGAGGGACTAATGGATAAGTATGGGTTTAGGCACTAACACATCCCTTATATGCTAACTTAAACATGTTCCTAACCTAATGTAGTTTGCATTAGAATGGTGAGTCTAACTTCTAGCCTTATGATCACTTGAACAATTAACCCTAGACAACTAAGTAGCAAACAATTAGGTTTAGGAAAAATTCCAATCAAACCCTCATTAAAGAAGTTCTAATTCTGACCCAATTATAAATGCCAGTCTTTCGTTATATTGAATTCCAGTGTAAATATTGAAGTATTTTTCGTACATTTCAATCGAGGAGCGGGGGTTCTTTCCATTGAATCTAGGTAAATCTGCATATGACAACTTACCCTTCCTGCATCTACCCATATCTTCACAGCCATAGTCTTCAACATCCCATCCTTCAAGCTCATCTCTGTCATGATCAGAACCATGTCTCTCCTTGGGGCCCGTAACCTTGATAGGTTTGTCGGGTGGTTCACCCAGGAGGGTTGTGGTGCTTGCTTCTGCACCATTTCCATCACGACGTTTAATTGTGACTGTGTACTGAGCTGGAACGATTGGAACATCACCATGCTTTTTCTCATTTCTTCGGTAGCTATGGCTAACTGTTTCTTTAACTCATCTACGATTTCTTCATGGTTTGGAGAGCTTCTAGCGGGGTTTAACTTCATCACCTAAAGAAGTCCCTACTGGTTTCTTACCACCGTTCTTCTCAACAACGGTTTCAGCATAAGAGGGCTTCGACTGTGGATCAACCATTGCTGCAGTTTTTTGGCTCCGAGTGCGAGCTATGGTGACGACTGAGGGTGGATCCGGTAACTGTGCTTCGATACCATAATCACAACTTGCAAATTTAGACGAAGTTATTAGGAGTGGGCATTCGGGATTCGGGTTCGGGATTTGTCGAATCCCGATCCCGTTCTGAACTAATTCGAGCCCAAAATTTTGGGCCCGATCCCGTCCTGAAGACCGAAGTTCCGAACTATTTTTATCTTATATGGGTTTGGAGAACTAGTTCGGGACTTCGGTCTTCGGGACAGTCATCGGGACAGTCCCGAAGCCCGAATTAAATATTATTTAATTAATTTTTTTTCTTATATATAATTAACTATTTTTTTAATGGGGTGAGATCAGGTACCTTATAAATAAACCTACAAATAAACACATCATCTCATCCCTCCATTTGACAAAATTGGATGGCTAAGATTAAAAAAAAAAAAATTTTAAAGAGCACGGGACATTGTTTGTTTGGTGATGAGGGAGGGGATTTCCCAGGAATGGCCAACCCGTCGCTTCTTTTCACTTTGGTATAGGCAGTTTTCTAAGGAGCAGCTGAGCGGAGGTGTTGAGGGTGGAGGTGCTCGGGGGGAGATTTTGGCTTCCGGCGGCGGAGGTTCTGGCTTCTGGGTGGAGGTGCAGTTTTCTGATGGCGTAAGTGGATTTTGTGGAAAGAGAAGATGGGTTCTTGTGACATGAAGAAGCACCTGCCTTCTTTTTTTGTGTAAATCTTAGCCATCCAATTTTGTCAAATGGAGGGATGAGATGATGTGTTTATATGTACGTTTATTTATAAGGCACCTGATTCCAACCCTTTTTTAATATATATATAAATAAATATTTTTTAAATATGTATAATTAAATATTTAGAAATTAAAATTAAATATTATTTTAATTAAATATTTTTTAATATATACAATTAAATATTTTTTTCAATATATGTATATATATTTCAATATTTTTTTATATTTTATTATTTTTAATTCAGAATTCGGGACTGTCCCGTTTTAAAATGGAACAATTTCGATCCCATCCCGAACTAAGTTCGGGACCTGTTTTTAGGACCCGAACCTATCCCGAACTATTTTTTTTTGAATTCGGGATTCGGGATTCAGGCCGACGGGGCCTCGGGAAAATCCAACGTCATTTGCCCACCACTAGAAGTTATAGGGAGAATGGAAGAGTGTTAGAGTGGAGCAGAAGAAGTTTCGAGATGTAGCAGAGTAAGATCGAAAATAGGAGAGAAAAGATGTACTTTTTCATAACTGATCTCGTACACTTACAAAATACATTTTATATACATTCTGACTGACTTAACCTTCAACACTTCTTACTTCAAAACGGGACTCTATTAATCAAACACTACCCAAAAGATCAGTGATAGTCTCCGTTAAATCCCCTTCCTTCTCTTTCTCTCCAATCCCCTTCAGTTATGAGAGTATGTCTCTGTTGTTGATCCTGGGCCACAACATACGGATAGAGTACGGAAGTTCAATCAGATTACCACATATAATTTGACAAATTCTAAAATGAAAAGAAAAGCCCAAATCTAAAAAGTTAAAAAAATCTAATAAGTTGCAGAGTATTCAAATGTAAAGAGTTGCTATTGAACAAATCTCCCATACCGGAAATCTAAAGAAAGTATAAAATAAGGAATTATGGAGATTGTCATAACTTTGGGTTCAAGGTTTTAAGAGAATCATCACATTCCTAATAAATAAACCCCGCACCGGCATACCTGAGACCCGCCACCTTGTGCACAGAGTTTTCTTGAGGATACCCACATTCCTAATAAATAAACCCCACGCACCCACATAACCGATACCCACCATATGGGCTCGGATAACTATAAAATATATATATATACTCGAGACCTGCCATATGGGCTCGATGACATATATGGGCTATAAGACCCGCCATATGGCGGGTTTCGGGTATGCGAGTGCAGGGTTTGTTTATTAGAAATGTGGGAATCCTGTTGAAACCTTGAATTCAAGATTATGATTACATCCACAATTTCCTATTTTATACTTTCTTTAAATTTCCGGTATGGGAGATTTTAAAATTTGTTTTCCAACTGTTTAATGTACAACCGGTGGACATGCCAAGACCCACAAACTTTAATCAAGCCAAGAAGGAGAAGGCAGTGAAAATGGTGAAGTGGAAAAGAGAAGCTCACAATCCCCTTGAAGTTTTCATTGTTTTCTTCGCGTACGTGAAGTCGATTGGTAGGCAAATGGGGATTATTTAGACAGACTGGTAAGCAAGAAGCTTGGGAACTAATCCAGACTGAAATTGGAAAAGGAGATACAAACAGAGAGGAATAACAATCGATGAAAGAACATTAAACCATTCTGCTTCAATAGAGGTACGAGAAAGGGTTGGGGTCAATGAAGTAGGTGAAGTCGTTGGATTTTGCGAGCTGTTACAACCAGCCGAAGGAGGAGTAAGAGAAGCAAGAAAAATGCACAATTTTTCAGGTGCCGATCGAAGCCTCCCGAACGTAAAAGCCTTACAGCCCAAAATCATTTCCTGATCGTGGGATTAACATCGGACGACAAGGATGAAGGTCTCATTAAAAATAATTTGTGGGTCATAGAAGGGATTTTATCCAATTATTGCATGACGGTCGCCGCTCGCCATTTTTTTTCTTTCTTTTTCCTAACAAATTTTTGTGTAGAATAAATAGCTGAGCCTGCGATGAATTCATCCGCATTTATAGGATAAAATTTTAATTATGACGAAGTCGTTCCAATATTAATCTTAATTTCTTTATTTTAAAATTTAGGTATAATATATTGCTATATCTAATATATTAAAAATGTGCAATAGTTTGGTCGGAAAGAGGTGATGGTGGAGAGTTGGGGGAGGGGCAGGATTCAAGTACAAATGGAAGTAAGTTTTTGGAAAAAAAATTCGGAGTATCAACGCCGGAGTAAATAGCAATTTAAAGCACAAAATACTGGCCGAACCGAACGATTTTGGGTAGAAAGAAACATTTCTGTTTGTATTAACCTTTTGTAATTTCATTCCATTCGAATTCTAATATAGCTTCACTCTCCACCGAAATTTGATGAACATTCTTTTGACTGTTCACGGTAGGTATCACATGAAAGGAATGACGTTCCAACTTTCCAATTTCATCAGTCCACCAAATTACCACTTACTACAGCAAATAACAGAGATACGATAATAATAGTACTTTGGTTAGACAAGTAGAAGTGGGAACTAAGTAATGAGTTCAGCCAGCAACAGATTTCTGGCGCTTTGTGTCCTGCAGGATTGGCTCTTTCACCTGCAATTGGCAGAATTATCGGAATAAAAATGAAGAAAACAAAAAAGAAAGAAAAGCTGTGTGCCTGTGTGTATGAAATGATGTTCTTGGGAGGATACTACCTTGCTGGATTTTCTGAACCGTTTGTCTCGTGTCGGTAGAGTGTCCATAACTATGTCCATTTCATCAACTTGTTCAGTAGTTCCATTAACTCTGTCATCATCTTCCCCGGCCACAAAGCTCTCACTTGAAGCAGCTCGCTGCTGAGTTATATGGTACTGATTATGAATGCCTGGCAACTGAATTTGAGTTGTCACAAAGCTCTCACGTGAGTCAAAGAGGGATTGACTTAGTGGTTATGGAGTGACAATTGCACTCACAGGTCACGGGTTCAAATCCCGGACATTAGCTATAAAAAAAAAAAATAAAGCTCTCACGTGAAACATACCATATCATTCTTGTTGAAAAGTTTCCTAACGTCAAGAAGCTTCTTTTTCGTCAGGTCAGAGCAGATCACTCGCTTGCCTGGAAGGACACAATATATCTTTCATGAGGAGCATGATTGATTTGTCTAGAAACACTTGGTTCGTGGGTAATACTTACCGATTCTGCGATTGCCAGTGGCCTCAAGATAGCCATCTTGGGTCATTCTATCAATAAGCTTGCGGGCCGTACCCAGGCTAGCTTCACCTGCAAGTTCTTTCTGAAGTTTTGCAGCAGTAATGTAGTTCATTGGAAGAGTATGATATAAAGCCTGCGACAGAAATTAAGGTTAATGAGGCATGCTTAACATAATAAAAAGATGATAATAGTAATTATCTGCTAAGAAAAGGAGTAAGAAGTGGAGGAAGATTAAACTTAAATGTAGCAGCAACTGATGACAGCAACTCATTAGGGGCCGTTTTCACCACACGTATATAAACATCAACGAAATCAGATTTATTAAGAAAGATTCACCTTCATGTAGATGTGATCTGGTCTCATCTTAGATTTATCATCATCCAGGAATAATCGTCCATCCACTTCTATTTTCACAGCATCAATCTCATACTCAAGGCTCCGTGATAACTGATAATTCAGATACAATTCCACAGGAAGGAAATATGAGCCAATGGGTTTTCAGGATATGATCAAAACTGGAGGACGAAAATAGCAAGCAAAACAACCTTGATCTTATTGATGACAAAGCTATCTCCAGTAGCCTTCGATACAAAACCTTTCTTCAATAGATTCTCCATAATTTCTGGTTATAGGAACATAAAAAATCACTTGCGCTCATAAACTTGTTTCAATCACGGATGAGTGTAAGGTTTACCTTCAATCAAAATCTGCATGGATAGAATCGTTAAGATCAGCAGAACTGGATAGGAGAACTTGGATGCTATGGCATATACCGAAACATGCTATATCTTTTTTTTACTTCTATCATAAAGAGAAGAATTCAATCATGTAAGAGTCCTTACCACCGAGATGTCAGGAAAATTCGTGAGGACATCAGTGAGCTCAACCACATCAAGGTGGTATGAGCTGATCCAGTTCTGTACCCGCTCTAACTGTTGTTTATCTTCTTCTGGATCCTGGGTGCTATCTGTATTCAGAAGTGCAGAGGTTAAAATTGCTTTCAGCAAACTCAGCAAAGAAGTCATTCTATGTCCTAATGAGGTTGGTGTTTGCACCTTCCTCAATGGGTCCATTATCGTCTTTAACTTGCTTCGCTGTTACATGAAATGCCAAAAGTTCGGTCACAAAGAGAGAGCAATAAAACTTTAAGCTGAAACCAATTATATTCAGAGACAAGAACTAACTTATTGGTTCTACAATGTACTGATCATCATCTGAATTGCTGATCTGAAGTGAGAGTACAAGTCAAGTTTTAATAGGACAAAAGAAAGATATTATAATAAATTTATAGCTATATGAACCAGAGATTTCTGA
>JAOYMZ010053874.1:0-13703 GCA_025802335.1 Pinguicula primuliflora | reverse complement strand
TTTAGGGGTTTTCCACGTAAATCTGTGTGTCATATTTATCTTCAGTATTATTTCCTACAAATTATTAGCTGCAGTTTGGCTCTATCAGTCCTATTTTCACAACAATTTGGTGATAACGAAGAGGATGAGTTTTCAAAGATCGGTATTTCTTATCTCCACAATTAAGAATTTTAATGGTCGTTCTTTGAAAGACCGGTATCTTAAAATATCGATCTTCCAAAGATCAGTTACTCTTATCGATCTTCGGAATACATGTGACATTTTAAAAAAAAAATCCATTTTTTGTAGAAGAATCAAAAATTTTCAAGTTCATCAGAGTCCATTTTGGGAGAAGAAGCCACTTGTCATTTCAAATCGACAGGCAAATCAAAATGGATTTATACAATTGTCCTGCAACTTACCCAGATTTAAAATAAACAATCCCTGAAATTATCAGTGCCTTGAAATGCCATAGATCAGTAATAAAATTATCAAACGCAGTAAGAAATGAACAAAATTTCTGCTGCTAAGCATTTGATGAAAAATTTCTCGAACCACACTTTTATCTTAACACGAGAAAAAATGAACATATTTTCCCTTTGTTTCATACTAGTTATGACCTCTGTTCGAAAGTTAGACCGTTTTGACCGCCTAAGCACTGTTTAGGAAGCCAAAAATATCAAGTCGTCCCAAATTAACCCTGGGCAGTTTACCTGGAAGCGGGAACAATATGCCTAAAATATAATATTTGTAAATAAAATAAATTTGTTGACAGGCGGCCTACGAAACCCCATAGGCTGCAGGGAACACCTAATGTTTTCTCAAACCTTGGTTATGACAATGGTCCCTTCTTAGCGAATCGCTTTAGGGACCTTGGCAATGGATTATCCCCTTCACTTATTTCCCTCTTCCTTTTCAGCATTTCTTTCTGCTCGATAAATGGTTTTTTGGCACTTGCAACAGCTTCCTGTTTCTTCTTAGCAACTTTACTCGGCTTGCTCCTACCTTTGGTCTTCTTCTTAAGCCGATGGCTCTTAGCTCGTTCTACAGCTGCTTCCTGCTCCACCTGTAGGTCCTCATTACTTGGCTTCTCCTTCTTCGAAGGCTTCACCGAACCAATCTTTGTTGGGTCCAGCATGATGGTCTCAGGGGGCAGCTTATCCAGAAGAGCCTGTACTTCTTTCTCGTTCCTCTGCTTGCTTGCTTCGTAGGGATTCGCAACTAATGCATCGAAGTTGGGCTCTCCCGAACCAGGGATTAATATTGAAGACAACCCCTGGGAATGGCCAATGGCCAAGGAATCTAAGTATGGCCTGAAAGAAACGGTCCGGACTTGGTAACCTTTGATCATGGAGTGACTCATATACTTTCTATAGCTTTGAGAACCGGAGAAATCTCTTAGTATCCGAACGGAAGATCCGGAAGCAGTAGCAAGTAACCCTTTCTGGCTGAAGTCCATATTCTCGGCTTGCATCGGTAATGTTTGTAGAACCTCAAACTTTCTCAAATCCCACAGTTTTATTTTCCTCTCTATTCCAGCTGTTGCCATGAGATGACCATTAGGATGGAATGCTAAAGCCTTTACAGGCCCACTATGACACAGCATCTTCACAAGAGGAGCGGAACTGGTGGGCTTCCACATACTTACCACACCACCAGAGTGACCAATAGCTACGACACTATTGAACCGATTAACCCGCATGCTGGCAGAACGGCCCAAGCCTGTTCTAAAATTGCCTACCATCTCCCCTGTTGTAATGTCCTGGTAATGAAGCTGCCCTAGTTTGTTTGTAGATGTTAAGAGGAAATGGCCGCGGAGAAACTGAAGCTTCACCGCAGGTCCATGCTCCTGAGAAAGAAGAGGTCTGTGTAAGAATTATACTCTAGTGATACAAAGTAACAGGACAATATTCATCATTTAGTAGGATTCGAGTCGTGAATCGTGGGATTTTGATAACTATGAGTTACGATTATTTAAACAGATATGTGCTTCCTCATTCCAACACATGCACCTTGAACAATTAAAGTGACAGGAAGCAAAATTGCTTACCTTCATGCAGTGCAATTCCTTACCATTCTTGTCATACATATATACATACCTGCCACATAAGTAAACAAATTCAGGGGGAGAACCAAATCACAAATACAAAAGGAACTCCATTCCTACAGGGCATGTCCACACAACAAAAATCAACAACTAAAACCGACATCTATGAGTGCAGTCACCAATCCATGCCCGTATCATAATACACAGGGAGGGTAAACTAAACACTTATACAATGGAAAAGCGCTACAAAGAAGTCAACATTAGATTAGAAGTAATGTTATGTACAGAAAAAAACAAAAAGCTGATTACTTCATCTTGATTGGCATAGTCTTATTTCGTGACTTCCATAACGAGAAAAGAAAGCTGCAAATCCTAATGCATGACCAGTTGGACACCTCAATTAATATTGTGCGCCGTATAAAGGCAGAAATAATTATCAATTAACGTTTCATCATTTCTGGCATGCTTATGTAGATAGCGTGCTTACCAGTTTCTGATGAATAACGTAGTAAAATGGATTTTCTTTGGTTTTCCCATGGGTTTTTTCCCGTAAAAATTGGTAAGCTTTGGCCCATCAATATAAAGTAGCAAGGACAGGTATGAAACATCAAAGTAGTAAAAAAAAATTGGAGGACCATGTGTTGGCGAAAAAAATTCCACCTTTTTCTTTCTCATATAAAGGATTAAAGATGCCGAAAACAAAATCTATTAAAAATATAAGTAGTGATAGATGTATAAACAGAAACACATCATAATGGCTTATAAGATCAAGTACCAAGAACGTGCAGTTACCTCTTTTGAGCAGCAGCCAAAAAATTCTGATTGTGCAAAAATATGGCATCACGGACTGTTTCTCTAACCTGGAGAAAAGAATATTTATAATTGAATTCTAAAAGCTCCAAAACTTATTAGGGGATGATCAATTCAGCGGTGAGTACACTTTTTATTATATAAATCCAGTACAAACTGAATTCTATTGCCTTTTTTAAACAAGACATAAAATGAGGAATTCCTATGCCAACTCAATCAATCAGTAACAACATTCTATCTGGTACCTGCATTTCGTGAATTAGATTCATTTTTTCCATATCCATAAGAGCAAGATGACCTTTTCTTCCAGCTGCTATCATATATCGGCCACTCAAGTCAATATCAAGCGTGTAGGGACCGAGATCTGGAAAAAGAAGTAATGTAACGATACAAGAGGGAATAAGAACACCAAAGTAACCACAACTAAGTATTATATTAAAACCTGGTAAGACAATATCATATAATTCTCTCAAACTCCTGACAGCCACTTCACCAGCAATTGCATCCTGCTTAAGCCGCCATGTTTTCTCTATTCCGTCCGCTTCCAAAAAACCGCTTTCAATTGGCATAAGCCACTATATAAAAGTTAAAAATGAAAATGTTAGTTATAAACCACATGATGTTGTTGAAAACCACTGAGAATAAAAAAGAATAAAAGGAATGCGCATTCTATAGACACATAGACCCTGCAACACTTTAGAGTTCAGACTACTAGTACAATAAGAAATCACCTTCTCTGCCTTGGCAGCAGTTTGTGCAGACTTTCCATACAAATCTTCCCTCACAGCAAGCTGACCCTTCAGTTTCTTGTCCTGTAAACCCTGGAGGTAAGACAGAAAGAATAAGCATCACAGGTTCAAGTCAAAATCCATGAGGAAATGAGCAAAAACCTTAAACATTCATTACCTCTATATCTGCTGCTTGACCCCTCATGTACTTATTTACCTTCACCTCTTCCTCAGGATCCTCCTGCTGTAAAATGATTAGATGAGAACTTTCAAAAACTTCATTTTTTAAAGATAAAATCATAACGAACCATGCCCTAACTTTACCTGAAATCGAACATGGTGAACAACATCTGCCTTGACCCCCATGTTTACAGCTTTCTTACCCAGTTAAATACTGGAATAATGTTTTTTTGGGTGGAGAAAACTGAGGAAAATAGATAAGCGTTAAGTGTGCATATTACGCATGGAACACTACAGAACTCAAAGCTTATACAAGTAGAACAAAGGAATACGTTTTTAATACTACGAGTCTCACGGTAGGACAACCAACCACAATACCTAGATTTTCTAGTAAAATTTGAGGGTGCATTCTAAACTATAACTACTTCAGTCAGCTTCAGTGGGAACCATGGGAAGACAGGATAGAGCTACGCAAACAGAAAGAGAGACGGAAACCAAAACAAACCTTTTCTATAGATTATATTCACCGCGCCGCGAACGCCAGTTCCGGCAAGAAAATTACTATCTCCAGACCCCAAAGCCTACTCGGAAACAGTGAAAAAAAATGAAGCCAAGCTTTCCGGAGCGTGCGAAGGGGAAGCGATGCGGCTGAGTGGCGCGGCGGCGAAGAAGCTCGGTAGTTGCGTGCAGCTTTGCGGGGTGGGAAACGGGTGGAGGGTTCCGCGCAGGTGCTAGAGTGGGAGACGGATGTAGGGTTTGGGCCAAATTTTGTTTCTTGGGCACGGGCCACGGTGTCCGAATTTTTGTAATTTAAAACGCACAAGACTTCTCGGTCAATAAATAATATAATAATTAAAAATACTTAAGACTCAATTTTGTTTAAATAAATAATATAATAATTAAAAATATTAAAGTAATCATAAATATTATAAAATAATCCGAATAACTAGATAATTAAACAATAAAAATGACTAAATACATCGCTTACGGCAACCACTCCTATTATAAAATTCATCGATAACAAAATTTGCATCAATATCACTAGATATCTCTCGTTTGATGTAAAATAATGACAAATGAAGAAATGATGCTTTTTGAAGGAATGAAGAATCCATTCACTCAAACCAAAGTGAACCTCCAACAGACCACCAAAAAAGAAAACTGTTACTCAGCAATCTTATGCATCTATTCTACATCCGCAACTAAAACACAAGTCAACTCAAACCGCTGAAACTATATCGGATATCAATGAATCACAACGACCACGATCAATAATTAACCGAAAATTATCGGGGAGATTATTTCCTAAAAGCAGGAAATTTATGGAGTTAATGCACGATTCACACAATCTGGACACGAAATTATCGAACAGAATAACAACAGTTTTACGAGTATTATCGAGATAAAATCATTAGCCATTACCTCCAATTCGAAGCTCGTATTAGAACCCTAGCCTAAGTTCTTCAAAGTATTTTTGAAGCGAGACAAAGATAAGCGAAATCAATAAAGTACCTTAATTGATATTGATAATGGGATCGTGCAAACTCTTATCACAATTCGAGGTTGGATCTTATCCCGTGGCGTTGGCGGAGTTTCTTCAGACCGGAAGCGGAGTTACTACGGAGTATCAGGCAGCTTTTGGCGGCACCCAAAGTTTTGCAAGATTGAATTTTTCGGTTGGCTGCCGAAGTGAGATTGAAAAAAAACTTGTCTTTTGTCTTCTGGGCTGGGCGCTGCGCTAGTGTGGGTTGGGTTGGGCTTGGGCTTAAAAAAAGTATTTTTCTAAAAAAAAAATTGGGCCAAAATCGGGCCCGGCCTTCACACATCCGCCCTTGCCCTAAAGTCCCCTATAAGTATAAACCAGAACGAGTGCGTTTCTCCGCCGCAATACTTCCTTCGTTTTCTTCACTAGGGTCAGATTGATTCGATTTCGTCTTCCATTCTTTGTCCATCGCACTACCCCGGAATCCCCGTCGTCGGATTGAAGGTACTATCTTCTTCCTCCTATTTCAGAACAAATCTGTGCGGTCGTTCAATTTTGCTTGAATGGGTGTATTGTTTTCGGATTTTGCGAGATTTCAGCAGTATCGTCTGTTTTGCTATCTGTTTCATCGCACTAGGCGTGAAACCTGTTCATTTTTTTCTTGATTATATTCTGCTGTTTTTGCTTTTGTTGAAATTTCAGGCGAAGGGTGATTAGATTCAAGTTTTCGTTTACATATACTGTACCAGTTTCGGTCCTTTTGTTTCTTGCATCTTGGATGGAGATCGATTGTATGCATCACTCCCTTTTTTACCAAATGTTAATATTTTCCATCTCTAGGAGGCCACGTCTGGTGATGTTGGTACTGGTCTTGGATCACTCGATTTCCTCAGGAATAACCAACAGGTGAGCTTGTCATGCGTAGATTTCCTTTCCTCCATTTTGATTCATAAATGAAATCAATTTGTCATCACTCTCTCAGTTCCAAACCTTGCGTTCCTTGGTTCAAGACAACCCACAAATTCACTTAAGAAATCCAAAAGTTTCTACCGGTAATGTGAAAATGATGTTGATCTCAAAATTGAAGCTACATTTGTTCTCCCGCAGCCCAAGATTTAGGAGTTTGGAATTCATAATTGTGAGAATTATGGGCTCATGATCAGCCAAATTCGACCCAATCCTTTTTCGCACACGCTCACGGCCCAATAATGCCCATGAAACCATATGATGTGAATTTAATGGAAGTTGGTCTTGGAAGCCCAATTTTATATGCTTAATTGCATTGTTGGCTGAGTCAAAATTCTGACTTCTGGTTGAAATTCGATTAAAAAAATGAGCCCAATTTTGACCACAGGTCAACCCCCTTATTATTTCTGGCCGAGTGTGTCTAGGGTTAATGGAGAACATTCCAGCCCCCTTTTAAATAGAGATGAGAGCTTCTCTACTCAACCCTTCTTTCACACCCTCTTTAGCTCTTGAATAGATTCTCTCTTGGCGGAAATCCCCTTTTCTCACCAACCACATTCTGGAAGTATAAATCCAGTGCCGTTTTCCGACCACACTGGTTTTTCCATCGTGTTTTGGTAGACTTCTAGCTTCGGTTTTACCGATCTCTTGCCTGGAATCCATTTGTCACCGCCGGAAACAATAGATCTGGACTTGGGAAGTTTGATAGGGGCTGTGATCTTGTTCTTAGCTCATGGTTTTGGCACTATTGTGGCCTTCAAATCGTGTTTCGTGAAGTGGTGTTTTCGAAGATCTTCAATCAGGCCTCAAACACTCATATTTACTTGCTGCATGTTTTTTTAGTTAAGTTTTTTGAACGATTTTAAAAGGAAATATTCATACATTGTAGATCCAGAATATAATTGGTCCTAACAATAATCCCACACTCTTCCACCTCATACAGGAAAGCCACCAGGAATTCATCCAATTAATCAGTGAACCCGTCGACGGCATGAAAGGGTGAGTTATGACTTATGATATTGCTCAAAAGATAGAAGTGAATTGTAATTTGCAAAAAAACATCAATTGCCTATTTATGTGAAAAATATATGCAGTATTTTAATTATCATTGCTGGCAACAATACTCATCCTTTTTGGCAAGTATTGGTGCTATATGTGCTCCAAGGGAGTATGTATTTCCATGACTTCACTTTATCCGGCTGATTTGAAGACAAATTGCCTCATTCAAGCATGTTTATTATGTAAACATGAAGAAGAAGTATGGTCTCTATTTTATTAAGTAATGGTTTGTGAGATTTCCAAAGACATTCTTGTGAAGGGGTTCATTGTTTAGGTGACTATGAATCGTGATGAATTTTATTTGTAAATTATATTTATTATATATTATTGATTTTGTTCTGTGTTATAATATATATATATATATATATTACTATTATAATATAATGCTATTATTTTGTAATTCTATTTATTGTTTCTTTTTAATGTTTATTATTTAGTAAAAACTATTTTTTAAATATATTTTTCGTTTTTTTAAATATAGATATGAATTGCAACATATTTTGCTAATGGTCCTTTCAACACATTTTTCCGTTCATTCTCTCACCAATAAAATTTGCTCATTCTGCAGATCCCATCCTCCACACATCAAGAGATTTGTAGATAAGGAATCAAATATTTGGCAAGCTCCATTTACAGGTAAGTTGTCTACACATCAACTTTAACAAATCCAGTTGCTTGATACCATATTTTTTTAAGTTTGTAATGAACTTTTGAATAACAGACCTCCTCTACCATACCATTCATTATTTGTGTTCAACATCAATGGGTAGCATCCACTGCTACTGCAACATATCTAAGTGGAGAATTCAAGATCTCATGGTATATGTTACTAAGGAAGCATCTCTTTGCCCACTGGTAAGGTTTCTAAACATATGAACATTAATAAACCCACTTGCTTGCTTGATCTTAAATTTTTAAGTTTGTAATTGAACATTTTTGAACAAATGAAGAGCCCCTCTACCATACCATACATACATACTCCTTCCTCGTCAACCTATACCCATATAATCTGATGACAACAGATATTTCAACACTGCGTAAGTACTAATTATTTTGCAGTTTTCTTTTGTAACTCCTTGCAAATGTTTAACATCAAACCATATCAAAAGTAAAATCTAAACAATTGGATATATGACAAAAAGAAAGAGTGTGTGAGCTATCACTTTTATTTTTATAAAATATTTGTATTTCATGATCTAAGGTCATAATTTTTGTAAACCCTAATTTTTGTTTTTATTATTAACTAGCTTAAAGGTCTAGTTGAATGTGTTAAATTCACAAATTAAAATTTACTTTTAAATAGCTTAAAGGTCCAGTTTAGTGTGTTATGATTCTATGAATGATACATGAAAATGTTAATCTAACTATGATTTTGGGGAAAAGGGTTTGGGTGGGTCCGCGTCCATACTTGGGGGTGGTCGGGATGGGTCTGTCTGGGTCTGGGTCGGTCTTGACTCGTCCCATCTTATTAACATCCTTATTAATATGTTGTCATTATTTAACATATTGTTGAATTTTTGTGTATTTTGTTAATGAATATCAAGTCTTTGGAGATTACATGACAGTTCAAACAAGTGAGGATATTTATTTTTTGGGATAAGGATAATATGAAAACATTTGTGAGTTGTTATGTATGTGAATATGGGCGGTTTGCATGATTTGATGAGGAGTTATCCAGTATCTGCGACTTAGCTCATTTAATATGTACACTACGGTGATTAGGTGATGAAGTATGAAACAAAGTATGCTCCTTAATTAATGATATGAAGTAATGGTTTATTCATGTTTAGGGGTATGTGACCATTCGAATGTGGACTTTCGTGGAACTATGTTTAATTAGTATGGTTTAATTGCTTGCATGAAATAAATGCAAAGAACGGAAATTATAAGCATGCAAATAAATAAATGCAAAGAACGGAAATTATAAACATGCAAATAAATAAATGGTTTAAGAAATTACCACCGTAGAAATGATTACCTATTGGACCCCTGTGGCTCAAGAACCTACTTGTAGGTTTTTTTACAGGGACAGTGTAGCACTGGACCTGATTGTACAAGCTGGTGATTTAAAAGTTCTTCGTTGGTTTTATTCGAGTTGGTTAGAGAATCGAACTTATTTGGTTATTTCTATGCAAAGTACAACTTGAGTGACTTTTCATAGTGCTTATTGGTAAGCCAATCTGTTTATTCAATTTACCTTTTTCTGTAATTATGTTTCTTCCTTGAAGAATGATCCAATTTATGCTTGTTTTGGTACAAATTTTAGCTATATCTTGAGCAATATTGAAGATTCATTGAAGGAATTTGGTATATAAGGGCCAATCGAAGTATATGCTGCAGGCCAAAGAGCCAAGCAAAACAAGTATTATGATAGGGTCATGGATCATTTCCATATCACTTATAAAATGGTCGGAGGTGAGTTAACGAATTTGTTTTTATTTGTTTTTTATACCTTTTAAAATAATATTAAAAAATTCATGTTAATTTTTTTTTCAGATTTAAAAAATGAGGCAGACTATTTCCTTGTATATCACTTCGATCGTTGTGAGGGTAGCAAAGGTGAATACAAAGTGTATTATGTCATCTCCCCAGACATGACAAATCTCATTGAGAAAGAAAATTGTCTGGTTGTCAATTGCTCCATCGGTCCTAGTCGAATCAAAAGCGTTGTAGGCAAGGCAGACATCATATTTGACTGGGATGGTGTGATTAGGAGCATGGATTATGGTACCCATCATGTGAGTGTGATTAGGAGCAGGGATTGCGTACATCTTATCCTTCCCCAGACCCTGCCTAAGGACGGGAATTACTGGTTTGGTTTGGTTTGGTTTGGTCATCTGAGTGAGAAAGCCCTTAGACTCTTTGTTGATTGTATGTTTGACAACTATCTTATATTAAGATGTGAAGATGTGATTGACCGTTTGACAATTATCTTATTGTATTTTATCATTTAAGTATAGAAATCTATTTAGTTTGTTCGTTATTTTGTCAGACATTTATTTTATCGATATATAGTGTTTATATTTGTTTTTCTTTTATTATTATTATTATTGTTATTATTTATTCTCATTTTCAATAGGGATTGAGGTATACTTGTGTGATTCATACTCTCCCCATGCCAGGATTTTCTATGTATGTTTTAGTTTTGTTTTTAATTTAAAATATTATTATTTTAATAAACTTTTCGTCTTACTAGACTGATTGCTCATTGTTGAAGTAGAAATCGTCATAATTAATAGCGCGTCGTGTGCTTTTATATGGAATTCGAATTCATACTGTTTTGATGTATTTATTATTTAATTATTATTTTTTATTATGCCCAAAAAGATATTGCAGCAGTGCGTGCGATCACGCACGAGCCGCACAACTGATATATTTCGTAGTTTTTTTTATAGTGGTCGTAGATTTAAGCAACAGGTTATATACTAGTTACATATAAATTCTTGTTTGGTTTTTGTGTGGTGAATATTGCATGGTTAATATATGAACAAGTTATAAATTAATATACATAATGAAATCCAAGAAGCATGATATTTGAGGAAAACTATTTATTAACTAACGAAAAAGAATTATGAAGGGGATATAACCTTAGAGAGGAGATTTTCGTCAGTAAGAAGACTGAGATCTTCCTTTCATGTTGCCATCATCAGTCATCAAACTCACCTGGAGATTTTATTATGAAGACTGAGATCTTTTAGAGTAATGCTACAACTAAGAAGGGTAATAAGATGGCCAAGAACTCAAGAAAATACTTGACACTTTGAATTGAAAAATACTAACAAGAAAAAGAACTAAACATAAGAATATAGCAATATGTAACTTTTTTCTACCTATCTTGATGGAAGCAGTCTAGTAATCCAAGATTCAATATCTTTGACACCAACATCAAAGTGGGGGCAGATAACTTGTTTAGCCTCCTCCCATTCAGCTCGTTAGTCATCAATAACTCTCCAATATACCCTTATCAACTCAAATGCTCGACAAACCAAGAACCAAAATAAGAAGCAGACTAAATTTTACACAAATACAACCAATTCAAAGAAGCTAAATTTGCAACAAATTTAACTTTAATGGTGAAAATAAAAAATGAAAAGTAGTCAACCTGAGCAATGCACATCTTCGGGAGGGCACAAATCCATCATAGCAAATGAGCTGAATTTGGTTTGCAAGTAACCTAACTAACGCATCCTCCGGAATGCACCCTACCCTTAAATACCTTCAAATTCTTACTTATAAGTCTTTAAATCCTATGTTACTCACTTTCTTGCCTTAGAGCCTCAAAAGAGGTTTCAGATATCTCTCTCAATTTATTTCCACAATCCAAGACCATGCTGAGTTGATATATCAAAAATTTTATCAATTTTTTTCTTTTTCATTTCCCATTTTTTACTTTTTGTCAATATTATATTTTTTTCTCATGAACAAGTCAAGAAGCATGCAAACACATCATGTAAGCTCGTAAAAAGACTGCAACACAAATACATATCAAGAAAATCTGATATTAAACCATGAAGAGAAATCCTTGAGGGAAAAATGGTCGAAAGCATGAAATAAGAGCAAGATATGGATCAAATCCAAGTATTTCAATTGTTGAGTTATGTATCTTCTAATGTGGATGTCATGATTCGATACATTTACCTAAAAAAACAAGATATGATACTTTTGCTCAAGAACATTGATAAGAGGTCATGTTTTTAAAAACGAACTATAAATAACTCCCTCTCAACGAAACTTAGAACCTTTAGGGAGTGTTTGCAAATACTATTGAAAACTGCTTTTGGAGGTTCCACCGCATTTTTTATTTTTTTAAGTGTGTACGAGATCTGCTTCTGCTTTAGAGGTGAAAAAAATGTATTGGTCTATAAATAAAAAGCAGAGGAGGAGATACTTCTGCGGTTGAAAAGCAGGCAGTGACATTTTTTGAAAATAAACGAAATACATATGTAAGACCATATTACCCTTACCATTTCTTCAATCTTCTTCAATCCCGTATCGTCTGATATAATGGTAAAATTGAATTTTCCATATATAAATATAATAAAAACTATTTTTAATTAAAAACATTTTCAAACTCTACTATTAAATTTTTTTCTATAGCATCACAGTTTTTGCAAACACACAGTATTTTTTAAAAATCATTTTTTTTTAATTTTCTCTATTGAAAAGTGCTTTGTATGAATAGAACCATTTACAAACACACACTTATTGTCCTCAACAAACTTAAATTAAACATGCATAAAGTGAACATCCAATTGTCCACAGTTGTGACATATACAAATATGATTAACTATTGAAATTGAACTCAAAATAATGTCCAACAAAGAACACTACAAAAAAAGTCCTACACAGGCATTTCCAGCTTGCACCAATTGCTATGGAGTTTTTAAAAGGAAAATGCTATTTGTACACACTCTTTTGACACTATTGGTTGACATTATGATGTGGCAACAATCACAATCACAATCACAATTAAAAGAAAATAAATAATATAACATGTGATTGTGATGGTTGCCACATCACAATGTCAATAAATGATGTCAATAAATTGTGTACAAGTAGCATTACTCTTTTTAAAAATGACAATCTAATGACATGTTTTTTTTTTCTATTTTCGTAATAATATGACACTAAAAATAAATTATGACACCGTTACCCCTAAATATTTACCGCACAAATCAACCAAAAAAACAAATAAGTAACAAACATAAACAAAGGAAACTTTACACCGATTGTCTTCAACACTTAAATTAAACAAAACAAATATATATAACTTGGAGATGGAGATGTGCAAACTATATTAATATGTGCAAACTATATTAATATGTGCAAACTATTTCAATTAAAGTTGAAGAGTATACCAAATGAAAATATAACGTAAATTCCAACAGCTCTATGCACGAGAATTTCAAAACAGTTGTTACATTTTAATTTTGACAAAAAAAAAATCAAACTACCCGCCTCCTGTCCTCGACATAAAGTAGTTTTAAGGAATAAAATAAAAAGGTAAAAGTAAACCAACTAATGAGAGAAATTTCGTTCAAGGGTGCGTCCACCAGTAAATCCTCGATGAATATCTGCATTGTCAAATGAAACAATTCCTAAATTGTAAAATGCAACCAGAGCTTAGAAGGGTGAGCTACATACCCTAAACCCTACAAACACAATCCTGCATTCGGGAGATCCCCGTTCGATAGAAAAGATTTTGTCTTGCAAAATTTCCTTGTCAATGGTGGATAATTTTTCGTAAAACCCCAGTCATATCCTTCAATGTTAGTTATGGGTAATTAGGGGAAGATTGACCAAATCTTCCCCCATTATCTCTCGGGATTAGATGTTCCCATAATCCCGGGAGTTGCCATGTTAGTTAATGGGTGATTAGGGGAAGATTGACCAAATCTTCCCCCATTATCTCCCGGGATTAGATGTTCCCATAATCCCGGGAGTTGCCATG
>JAOYMZ010053873.1:0-29734 GCA_025802335.1 Pinguicula primuliflora | reverse complement strand
TACTCGTATACGAGGCAACCATGATCAGGACATGCACCAAGGAGGATAAGCAAGTTGGGATGATGAACTTGACTCAAGATTTCCAGCTGCAAGTACAAATGGACTTGTAAGAAGTCCAGACATACACGGAGAAATAGAAACACTGGAAACTGGGAGTAAACAACGGGTTTAGTGTGTGTTCAGTGAGGTAACTCAATGCACACTATGCAGTGCCCATGTGGTCCTGCGGGATTGGTGCGGCAGGTGGGCCAATCCCGCAGTGCCACGAGGGCATTGCATAATATACAGTGAGGTGCTCACTGTATACTCCCCAATTCCGTAAACAACACATAAGTAGCTTTGGTGTACCTCCTGCATAAATTGCTTATATTTGCTTGCTTCCTTTGAATGGAGTACTTTTACTGCAGCAGTTGTGTGCTGGAAGTTGCATTTGTAAACGGTTCCATATGCTCCCATTCCAATCTTGAGCTCATCAGAAAATGATGAAGTTGCAGATACAATTTCTGAAAATGTAAACTGCCAGTACCGAGGGAAAGAACCATCCAGTGCACTCTCCAGAATTTTCTTTTCTCTGGTCTCACGTGAGGCTCTTATCTCTGCTTCTCGTCTTTCTCTTGCTTCTATTTCTGCACATTGTTTGATGATTTCAGATTCCTTTTTAGCAGCTTCATATCTCTCTTTCTCTTGTCTAGCCAACTCTCTAGCTTCATCCTCCCTGGAACTCATCTGTTGGAGAATAATTCCGTCCTCCATTCGACGTTTCTGAAGTTCATTTAACTAAGAAAGAACAGGAACATAAGACACTTGTCCGTGTATTTCAAGCAACACATTCACAGAAAGAGAGAAAACAACATGCTGCAGCAGAACAGAAATGGGATGTCTGACATATATTATCTTCTGCGAAGGTTATAAAGCCGAAAGTGCTTGGAACTGCTGCAACTGAAGCAAAGCTGGACGCAAACTAGAGAATGACTCCATCAAACTTAGGTCCATTGAAACTGAAACCAAACATGAACAAAAGATTGCATTTGAATTCGAGCAGTGGAGTTGAGTCTTTACAAGTTAAAAAGGGGAAGCTTCGCTAGAAAAAAGGTACCAGTTCTTGAACTCATAGCCTGACTCGAAGAATCATCCGTCGAACAACTTGCAGAACTGCTGTAACCTTTAAAGCTTCCGTTTGTTTCCGAATCAGACGGCCTGAGTGAAGACAGTTTTCCCTTAGACACCACAAATACTGTGCAATAAGATGGACATCCTTCTGATATTTTGGATGATAAACTTCTTCCTCTTAAGTTTCCAACGTAGTAATCTTGTCAGTAGGTACAAGTAAAATAAATAAGTACATACGTAATGAGCTTATTCATATCATGCTTCTCAATATATCCAGCTATTGCACTCACCACATCATCAGATTCAATCTGTACGATTTCCACTTGCACCTGCATTAAAAACAATAATTATAAGCAGTAAGCACAACCTAGCAGAAGAGGGGTGGTTATGAATTGCATTCAAAGTCCATGAGTTCAAATCACATATCGCTTGCCAGGTGTGGTTTTCCGTCTAGCATGGTTTGCGGGCTATTGCAGTAGGGAGTTATCAAAAAAACTACAACCTAGCAGATTTCAATTTCGAGAGGGACAATTTGACCTACCTTTCTCTGGCTACACAGTTTCATACAGGGAACAAGCTTTTCATTAACTTGCCACTCCATCTCCTTTCTGAATGCTTCTGCTACGTCTTCCCTTACTTGTGAAATCGGTATGTAATTTCCCACTGGAAGCAACAAAACATTATCAATCTCAAAATCAAAGAGTTTTGTGTTCTCTTTTCTGTGATCCCAGTCCAGGTCAATCAAATAAACAAGATGAAGCAAAGCAAAAGATTTTTGAGGGATTAACTCACTGGGAGTTGGGATTCTTGATATAACGGGGCGAACGTGCAGCAATTTGAATCGGAGTGCCCCTTCTGGGACAAATTTCTCCAACGCCCATTTGACAACATGCCTGCCTTCTCTGCTTCCGCTCACAGCCACAACAGCAACAGAAAATGGGGAGACGTCTATGGTTTCCAAGCTGCTGATGCCTCTTCTCTCCTCCATAATTACATCAATACTGCTTCATCATCTACTATCTGCAATACCAGCAGCTTTGATCTTGTATCTTCTACCCCCAAAACAGACAGGAAAACCTTCCAGCCAAAAAAGGGTCCAACCATTTACGGTTCAAAACTCTTCACAGAAACTCTTCAAATGAAAACATGACCTAGATTATCTTAAGAATAGATGAGCAAATAAATGCATACCAAAGCTGTAAGGGTTCTTCAACTTCTGGAAGAAGTTGTTGATTATTCAGGCACAATCAAGAAAAGTGACGACCTTTCTTATCCCATTTCTCTCAATAAACTTCCACCGTCACTAAGAAAATATATCGAATTCCAAGTGGGTCGTAGTATCTTGGACCATTTTTGCCAGGCAAGCGGCTCCAATAGAACCCATTCCTTCTCTGTTCTCAAGAGAGAAACAAACATCTATATCTACAATGCAAGGCAGTAAACGACGTGCCCGACTGAATGAAACGCGCGGAAATGTGGTTTGTTGTGCAAGATTGATAGCCGTAAATTTGGTTTTTGGTGCAATGCTCCTGACCGCCCGACCTTCCTCGTGGAAATATCTTCTTTCCTGTGCAGATCTCTTTCCTATGCAAATCATCCAGCGCCTCTTTCCTGTGCAAATCGACGACCGTTCTAGGGTGAAAATGACCGCTTCTTGCGCAATCTCTAGGTACAGCCGTTTCCGTTCTGTGCAATTTCTAGGGCTCGCCATCTCCCGAAATTGGTTACCCCTCCCTAACCTCACGCAGGTAGGGTTCCGGGTTTTGAATTCGTTAATTGGACTTCCTCAGGAGTTCTGATTGGGTTATTGAACAGCTTGGGTTCTTGCAGTTATTTCTTAGAAACATAGATATCTGTTGCTTACCTTAATTTTTTGGTATCGCATAGGTTAAAGTGCCTGTTTGGGTAGATGATCGAGAAGCTGTGGAGTTTGTGGGTGTTGGTGCTCGGTTTGGGCCAACATTAGAAACAACAGAGAATCAGGTTTCTCTCCTCTGAATTTGTTGGTGCTGTGAAATTGCTACCTTAATTAGAGTTTCGGGTTTTGAATTTGTTACCTTAATTTGTTGGTGCTGTGAAATTGCTCTTGCAGATCCCCTGATTGTTGTAGCACACCAAAGAATCAGGTTTTTCTCCTCTCTTCAACTCTACACTTCACAGGGTGATAAATAATGGTGGTGATATTTACATTAAGCATGCAAATAGATTCCTTTTGTTGCCGTTCCGTTTTGAATTTGTTGCTGAATTGCCATTATTTCAATTTTGGTGTGCTTGGGTTTGGAAAGGCTCTTTTTTGGGTACATTGGCATTTCGCTTTCGAGTTGAGCTCTTCGATTTGTGATTTGTTCTACTGTCAAGCTCAAATCATTACTTAACCTTTCAACGTAATTGTCTGATTTTGTTGTTTATGTCGATCTTTTGCACATGGAATTTAGACTCTCTTACCACAACTCATCTTATCACAGCTGATATGAAATTCATATGATTACTTATGCTTTTTTCTCATTTGTTTGTTTTATCTTACCAGGATTCTTTGCTTAACTATAGCTTTTTATAGTTAAGCATATTACTCATATTCTTTGCTTATCTTACTCATATTCTTTGTATTCTTTGCATACAAGTTCTTTGTACATGACTGCAATTTTTTTTGGAAACTCAATATTGGAAGGTTATGGGTTTTCGATTTAGATTTGGCCTCTTCGAATTATGTTTGTGTGAGTTCAATTTTGTAGTTGCTTGAGTTTTTGAATGTGATTTGTTTATGCTGATATGGGTTCTACTGGATTGAGGCATTCAAAGAGGTGTTTGCATAATCTTATCTTCTTAAACCCATCATCTCACGAAAAGGAAGAAACACATGATTGCGTAATTTCGTCCAAATTCATTTTTTATGACTGTATGTCATGGTACTTCCTTTTTTTCTTCTTTTCATATATGTTATGGTTCTTATCCATAGTGTTTGATTTTTCAGACTCTGAAAGTGATGGACAAGCAGAGAATGGGACTGTATGTTTACTTCCTTTTTTTCTTCCTTTCATATATGTTATGGTTCTTATTCTTATGTTAATGCAACCCATACTGTTTTGTATCCTTTTTTTCTTCATATGATTGTCTATATCTACAATGCAAGGAACTGAACGACTGCACTGAGTGAACAAAACGCGTGGAAAGTGAGGTTTGTTGTGCAAGATTGATAGCCGTAGATGCAAATCGCAACCGTTCGTCCGCCGCTTTCTCCTGGCCACATATCTGATTCCTCCGCTTACTTCTGTGCAAAAAAACCCAATCCAAATCGCGAAACCCTTCTCTGATGCCGTGTTGACGCCGTGCACCAGATCTGTAAAAGGGAGAATTGCCGCTGTTGAAGACTCGGGATTTCTTGGATTTCACAGCTCCATGTAAGCTTTTAGTTTCCTTTTATGAAACTCAAGCTTTTAGTATGATTCATCGGTTTGTAATTTCAGGCCAATGGTTATGTGGAGGCTTCATAGGCCGGGTGAAAATATACTGTTAGAATACACCATTGCATTGCTTACTAAATTCTAAACAAATATGCCCTTGGTTGCCAGGTTGGGAGTTGGGGCTCACTTTAATCAAGTTTTTAAGTATTTTTTTTAAACCAGGTTACATTTGATAACGGTTGCTGCAGTTTATGGATTCAGATGTGAACATGCCTTACAAAATTGGTTTTTGGTTTTGGTTTTGGTTTTGGTTTTTGGTTTTGGTTTTGGTCTTTGTTGCCTATGCAAAACTTCATCTAAGTGCTCTAATTTTTTTTAGCTTTCTGGCTGCATTTTTGCTGCATTAGATCACTTCATTGATTCTTGCTGCATTAGATGTTGGCACGGTTCATATTCTCGCGAAACTGTTTGTTTATGCTTCTTTTACGATTTCTTTTTATTGCATTCATATCTCTAACCTCTTCTAGGTTTTTTCGCGTTTCAGCTCACATGCCTCGACCACCTGATCCATGCTGGGATTATGGGATCCGCCTGCCCGGCAATCGGGTCAAATGCAAATTTTGTGACAGCACCTACTCATGCATAACTCATTACAAGTATCATCTTGCATCTCATCCTGCGCGACGTATCAAGTCATGCAACGGAGTCCCCCCAAATGTTGCTGCCGCCGTACGAAGTCTCATACTTGCGCGCGCACATGCTTCTCCCGAGCGTGTCCACAACGCAATACCGGTACCGTTCGCGAGTATTCGAACTCATTCTTTTTAATATTTAATATTTAATCATTTCCCCTAACGCATACACTGCTACTCCTATTTTTTCAGGGAACCCACTTTCTTCAGCCTATGTCGTTACACTTTACAGGGCATGCCAGTGCTGCTGGCACATCCCGCGTGGACGAATACCCGGAACAGGCCACGCACACCGAATTCCAGGTACACACCTTTCTGTAGCGTTGCACATCCACATTTCCCTTTCCTTAGCTATCTACATTTGCAGCCTCCCACCGTTTCGTGTACTCCCGAGGAACGGCAGCGAGCAGTTGCCCTCGGCAAACGCCCCCGCGACGACTCTCAGGGACCAGCCGCCGCCCTGCACATACAGGTATGTCTTATTACCAATCCTCTTCTTCTATTCTAATTCAGCTTACTCTACCCATCTGATGCGCTCCTTTTGTTCAGCGTTTTCTGCGGCCCTCGACTAACCAACGCCCACGACCCCGTCCAACCCGTCGTGCATCTGCTACACGACACCGCGTACCTGTACGCGCATGCTTCCATACTCCGTTACTATTAACTCCTATAGTAGTCCCCTCTTACCTGTTGTCACTTTTGGTGTTCTGATGTTGCAGGTGCGTCCTGTCCGGCATTCGCTCGGTAAAATGGACATAGAGTGCCGTATGTGCAAAGCATTGCACTGGGTTGATGAGCGCTTGGCGCATTCTTCCATCCGCAGTCCCACCTTCGGGTTATGCTGCACTGACGGACAAGTCCGCTTGCCCTTACTCACCCCGCTGCCATGGCCGTTATTCATGCTGTACGAAGGCACTGATGCTCAGTCCAGATCATTTCGTGAACATATCCGGTCGTACAACATGGCGTGTGCCTTTACAAGTCTCGGGGCTACACTCGACACTACTGCCTTGCAGGGTCGGGGCCCAAGGCCCTTCATTATACATGGACGCCTCTACCATCGTTTAGGACCGCTCCAGCCCCCTCGCCCAGATGCTGCTACTTATGCACAACTTTATATCTACGACCCTGTCGATGCATTGGCGATCCGTACATCGAGGAATTCTCGCTGCATGCCGAGTGTTTTCAGGACCATACAAGACACCTTGCTTCAGGTCAATCCATTCGTCGGTTGGCTGCGGCAAACACATACCATCTTAAGTCGAACCCCGGATGTACATGCGTGCTTAAGGTACTACCATACTTACTACCCTTGATTTTACTTCCATTTCAGGCACTAACATAACATGACATGTCTTTCGCAGGTACACTGCCTCACAAGACCCCCGCCGCTACAACCTCCCCACCTCAAGCGAAATTGCTGTTGTCCTTCCCGGGGACGGTGGCGGGCTCGGCTCTTCCAGGGACATCATTGTGCGTCTCACGCATGACAACAGGCTTGAACACATAAACGAGTGCCATCCCGCCTACTTGCCCCTACACTATGTGCTCTTTTTCCCTTTCGGCGACTTCGGCTGGGACCAAGATATGCTCCTCTGGAGTGTTTCACTCGGTGCTCATACAGATGCCAGACTGACCATGAATGATTACTACAAATATCGCCTATTCCAGCGCCCCACCGAGTATTCACCGATGCTTAGGGCTCGGAAATTGTTCCAAGAATTCGTTGTCGATGCATGGGCATCTACCGAGCAGAATCGGATCAGATATGTGCGTCAGAATCAGGACAAGTTCAGATCTGATTTTTCTAGCAACTTGACAGACATCGGACCAGATGAGCTTATTCCAAACCAGGTCGGCCAGCGCGTTGTTCTTCCTTCTTCACATACTGGCAGTCCTCGGAATATTTTCGAGCTGTTTCAGGACTCCATGGCTATCACGCGTTACCACCACCATCCGGACATATTCCTTACTATGACAGCCAACCCAAATTGGCCGGAGATTGTCGATGCTCTTCTCCCCAATCAAACTCACTATGATCGTCCCGACTTGGTCGTTCGTGTTTTCGAACTGAAAAGAAAGGCATTGATGCATGACATTAACTTAGGTGCAGTGTTTGGTCCTATAGCCGGCTATGTTTACACTATTGAATTCCAGAAGAGGGGGCTGCCGCACATGCATGCCCTTTTTTTCCTTCATGCTGCCCACAAGATACATACATGTGAACAGGTTGACCAACATGTTTGTGCAGAGTTCCCCAACAAAGAGGTCGACCCGGAGCTCTTTGATGCCATACTGAATCGTATGATACATGGTCCTTGCGGCAGCGCCAATCCAACTTCCCCGTGCATGAAAAACTGGAGGTGCTCCAAAAAATATCCCAAGCCTTTTACCGAGCACACCACAATGCAAGAAGATGGATATCCCGTATATCGCAGGCGCAATACGGGTGCTCTTCCTATTGCCTTCTGTATTATTTAATAGATCTATTAATTATTAGTGTGATATCATTTTCGTTTTCGATTTGGGATATCATTTTATTATCGTACCATTTTACAGCGATATTAGAGTGAGTAACAAATATTTACATCTATATAGAAATGTTTTTGATACCTATGATTATTTCAGAGCTAATCTATTATTATTTCTTTAATCTATGTTTGTATTCTGCTAATTGATCTACTTTTTATTTAATTTAAATTTGCTTTCGTTTTCGGATTCGTTTTCGATTGTTCCAATTCTAGGTTTCATGTTTCTTTTCATGCCATCAAACATCTGATCTTGCTATTAATTTTTTAAAGTTTTAACGAGAGCAGTTTGTAGATTTGGTTTTACCGTTTGGGTTTCACTGTCTGCGGTTTGTTAACTTTTTTACGTATGTTTCGATTGGTTGCTGAACTGTTCAATTTGTAGTCTTATTTTCCAACTATAGGCTCTTATTCTTATTACTTTTAGTAAGTAACATTGTCATTTGTCACTTTTCCTGCATACAGGCACGTCGTACCCTTACAAGGACCACGAGCTCGACAACCGCCATGTGGTCCCTTACAATCCGGACTTAACTCGCAAGTATAATTGTCATATCAATGTCGAAGTCTGTGCTGGCATCCGGTGTGTGAAATATATTCACAAATACATCTACAAGGGTCATGACAGGACAACTATAGTGTTGGGAGAACCGGACGAGATACAGCAATATCTTGATTCTAGATACATAGGTCCGCACGAAGCAATTTGGCGTCTCTTAGGCTACCATATGCACGGTGAGCACCCAACTGTCAAAAGATTACACTTACATCTACCTGGCATGCATCGTATCGTCTACAATCCGGCTGAGACTCCTGCAACTATCATTCAGAGGGCTGCCTCCGAGGTCTCGACTCTGACCAGGTACTTCGCATGGTATGCTGCCAACCCACACTCGACTGCCTATGCCTACCAAGATTTCCCGCAGCACTTTGTATGGAGTCGCAACGATTGGTCCCCACGTCGGCAAGGCTTTGCCATAGGTCGCATGTACTTTGCAGCGCCTAATTCAGGTGAGCGCTTCTATTTGCGCCTGCTGCTGACCAATGTGAAAGGTGCCACGTCGTTTGAAGCCCTCCGCACTCATAACGGTGTTGTCTATGATACTTTCAAAATGGCGTGTATTGCAAGAGGACTGCTCAAAGATGACTCTGAGCTTATCCAGTGCCTTCGGGAGGCGTGTACCGTGCAAACAGGAAACCAGTTGCGTCGGCTTCTCTGTATGATTCTCACACAATGCTCACCTGTTCGGCCTTTATTTTTATGGACTCAGTTCTCTATTGACATATGTGATGATCTGAAGCATTACCTCTCCACTTCTTTGGGCATTGACAATCCTACTCAGGCACAAGTTGAGGACTACGGCTTACATCTTATTAATGAGCTCCTTCGAGATGAAGGTAAGTCTTTAAATGACTACCCTCCGATGCCAGTTCCATCTGCATCTTGGCAAGCACACGCCGGGAACAGGCTCATCCTCGATCACCAGGCCATGCATATCGAGGCAATGTCGCTCTTACCTTACGCATGTTTCAATTTAACGCTATTCACCCACGTTTGTTGTTATTCATCACAGCCTTACGATGGTCTGCAGGCACTTCATGAACCAGTTGATGCCGCAGTGTGCCAGCTGAATACTGACCAACGCTGCGCGTATGATGCCATCATGTCCTCTGTGCTTGAAAATAAAGGAGTTGTGTTCTTCTTAAGTGGTGGAGCTGGTACCGGCAAGACATTCGTATACAATACGATCTCCCAAAAGTGCCGCAGTCTTGGTCACACAGTTGTCTCTGTCGCATCCTCCGGCATTGCTGCTCTGCTGCTTAGGGGTGGCAGGACTGCACATTCTACATTTTCTATACCTTTCAGTATTCTTGACACATCCATTTGTGGGTTCGCCAAACAATCCCAACAGGGTGAGCTGTTTAGGCAGACGAAGCTCATTATTTGGGATGAAGTTCCAATGCAACATCGGCACTGCGTTGAGGCCGTCGATCGGACCCTACGCGACATGCTGGATGCCCCTTCTATTTTCGGTGGAATAACCGTGGTATTCGGCGGTGACTTCCGCCAGACCTTGCCAGTCATACCTAAAGGCTCCCGAGAACAGATTGTTGGTGCATGCTTGAAACGGTCCTACATTTGGTCTTGCGTTCGCGCCCTGACCCTGACTGCAAACATGCGCTTGGAACGCAACGATCCCTCAAACATTGGGTATGACTCCTTCTTGAATGAGGTACGTTCGTGAAACTAGAAATATAACCGTGCTTGAATACATATTGCTGCAAAACACGTAGCTGACTTCTCCACTTTCACAGGTTGGGCGCGGCACCAGTGATTTAATATGCATCCCTTCAAACATTCGGAGGTTCACTGAACTGAATCTCCTCCTCAACTCCGTTTATCCTGCCCTGAACCTCCCCGGGACAGCGACGCCCTCATACTTGACCGAGAGGAGTATTCTTGCCGCTAAAAATGATGATGTCGCTACTATCAATGCTGCAGCACTCGAAATCTTCCCGGGCAACACACACACATATTTAGCGGCTGACAGCATGTCAGAACACGACAATGATGACCCGTACATCAGGAACCGCTATCCTTATGAATTTTTGAACTCTCTCAATCCATCCGGGCTCCCGGCTTTCCACCTCTCGCTTAAAGTCGGTTGCCCGGTTATTCTACTGAGGAACTTGGCTCCGAAACGCGGATTGTGCAACGGCACGCGCTTAATGGTCACCCAATGCTTGCCGAGGGTTATCGAGGTCATGATACTCACCGGCGACCAAGCCGGCCAGCTCGAATTTATTCCACGCATCTCATTGGCACCATCAAATACTGAGCTGCCCTTTCAATTGATCCGACATCAATTCCCAGTTCGGCTTGCGTACGCAATGACTATCAACAAGGCGCAGGGCCAGTCCATGAAATTTGTCGGCATAGACCTCCGTAACCCGGTTTTCGGACACGGACAAGCTTATGTGGCCCTCTCCCGATGTACCTCCTATAGCAGAGTTAGCCTACTACTGCCAAAGGACAACACAGGCTTCACGCCAAACATTGTCTACCCGGAGGTTCTCAACTAGACAGGTATCTCCTAGCTCGGTATTATCCATTTCTTTTTCATCTGTCCGTTTGGAGGCTTCGACACAAATTGAATCAATGCTTAATTTTTTAGCTACTTATTGTTTCTGCTGTGTTGGGAAAATTGGTGTCTGGCATTTGGTGCCTATAAAGTTGTTACCTTTGTGTGAATTGGTTTGCAGTTGGTTTGCAAATGATTGCAATTGGTGTAAATTTGTTCAAATTTAGTCTCGCAAGCACTGTCAAGTTGCTATCTTTATTGAAATTTGATTGAAATGGGTTCGACTTTTTATTTTTGGCTATTTTGAGAACGTGCACGTTGAGAACTTTACATTTATTTCGTTGGTAAGTCCGTGTCCTTCCTCTATGCTCTTCGTCGTTTTCATTCAATTCGTTGGTAATCTACATTTTCATTCAATTCGTTGGGGACTTAAGCCACGGCAATACACTATGCGGACAATGAGTCGGGGTCATTCAATTCTTTCATATATAATGCTTATCGCGTTCATTGTTTGACAGGTTGGTCTCCTTCAAACTGGATTGTTGCTTTTGGTAATCTTTGGTTGCTGCTATGCTGATTTTGGTAATCTTTGGTTACTACTATAAATTGGGTTCGACTGTATTACAATGCCCATATGTTTGCAATTTACATCTCCGTGAATTATTATGCAGGTTCTGTCGAATTGGGGCATTTCAGAAGTTGCCGATTCTCTACAAATTCGGATTCCGTCTCCGTTTTTTATTCAGAAGTTGTCGATTCTCTACAATTTCGGATTCCGTCTCCGTTTTTTATTCCGTACCGTCTTTCATGTAACTATACTTAATGGAACGTTCTGCATATATCTACATAAATTTCATATCAAAGGGACAAAATTTTGTATACTCAAAATGGCGGATGTTCCTGACATACCTTTGTCCTTGCGCATCCCGTGGCCTAAGGCCACGGGCAATACACTAGTAATAGTTACAATCTAATGCTCGCTATGTAGTCTTCACTGTGATCGTGTCATCTGCAATCAGAATTAACGCTTGCTAGATGGCCGTGTAACCTTTTAAAACAAGTTTCATAAACAATGATAAAGTCCAATTGGATTTGGCTCGAGGTATATGTGATTAGGGGTGGGCATTTGGATTCCGAATTCCGAAATACAGGGCATTCCGAATTTCGAAATTTTGAATTCCGAAATTTCGAATTGTAATACGAAATGGATCGAGATTGCGATTCAACTTCCAAAATAATTTCGAAAAGGATTCCAAATTATAACCGAATTTCGAATTTTGAATTCCGAATGTCCACCCATATATGTGATGTTGCTCATGTGAGTGGTACGTAATATTGGAGATACGGAAAAGGAATCAATAAGATGGCAGGAGGAAAAATGTAAAGGTATATGAAAAAAGAGGTCTTGAACACGTCTTTCCATAGGCTATATAAATGCTGTTGAATTCAAGTCATTTCCATGTCATTTGGGAACAATTTAAAGAACACAATTAGAATTTTACTGGAAAATATTGAATTTTTATTGGGACAAAAAAACTATAAGATATATATTAACTTAATTTGTCTTGCGTGTATATATACATTCGGCCCATTGGGCACCATAAAAACAATTTCCTATCTCCTTTTTCCCTCTGCTCGGATTCAAATTCTTCTGCTTCACCTCTTGCTCTTTTCTCGATCTGACTCTATTGAAACTATGACTTTGACCGTGAGTAAGATCTTCTTCTCATTCATATGGTGTAGAAAGATAACCAGACCGGCGGATGGTGGTGGTGCAAGTGGTGCAAGTGCAGGTGCAAAGGTTCGTTCCGTTCTTCCATTTCTCGCCAAATTGAAAAGCAAGATTGGAGAAAAACTTCCAGAAAGTTGCCCTATCGGTGCTACTCGTTATCGGTATTTTTTTTCTCCAATTCTATTTGGAATATTTTTGTTCCATTATCACATATATAATCTCAGTTTCTTGAACCATTCGAAAATATAATAGTACTTGTTAGCAATATCTGGAGACTCTTCATAAATTTTCAAAATAATATTTGAATCCCGAAACAAATTACAAAATATCCATTTAATATAAGAAAAATAACCATTTAATTTAAGAAAAATAATCATTTATCATGCTACTAATATGATATTCAATAGATAATTGTGTGAGTTAATACATACTGAAGCATGTTTAGCAACCTAATAGAACCAATATATCAACAAGACTAATTCATATTTACATATACGAGCTCTTTACCATAAAAGTAAATCTAACTACCTTTCCCTCGGAATGAGCAATGAGATGATACACTGTCGGTGGTGTCCTGTTAATCCTAAGCATGAACAACCTTTTAAGGGTGACCTCCCAAAATTTGTTGTCCATTCTCCTTCACCAGAAAAACTATAAAACTACAAAATTCCATTATTGTTTCTATTTCAACAGCCCGATTCATGTTTCTGATGCAAATGCAGTGGAAAAGGTTGGGAGCATTTGTTCTATTGTTTTAAAGAACTTTTTAATTGTATTTCTAATGGTTTCGTGCATTTGCAATTATTCAGGAAATTATGAGGAGTTGACCCCTATTTTCATAGTTAGCAAACATTTGTGTTGATTGTTACTCCTTTTGGGGGTGTATTTTCTGAACTGGGTTTTACTTCATAATTTTGAACAATACTGATTCTTCCTTTTTAATTATCGTTCCTTCCTTTTCACAATTTTGCTAACACCCGTGTTGCCTTTATTTTCGTAGTTAGCAAACTGTGATAATGCTCTGTTATGATTCAAGGTTGTGCTTACCAGGTTCCTTCTCCTCTATATTATTAGTGCATCCAAAGTGATTCATTAAAAATGTAGCCGGGTTTTTGTTTTAGAAAAATTCTCTCTCTAGGGTTTCTCCTCTCAACTCTCACTAAAACCATCTGCGATTCTCACCGTCTGGCCGTCAATGGAGGACATGGATTTGTTCGATAACTCCCATTTCCCCCCTCTACCGGGGGTTCGCTTCCCTGGAAAGGATCAGGACAGGGCTGCAACAATTGTCGGGGCTCCGGAAGCACCGAATGAAATCCCACCACTTACTGCTCCGGCAAACATTTCGCAGTCTCCCAACCCTTTGGCTCCTATAGGTCAAATGGCCCCTCTTTTCAAAGCTCTGTTTGCAGGGGAAACGAATTCCTTCCGTAAGGAGATTGAAATCTCGCCTGGGGACGTAATTCATTCTTCAAATGATCTTGGGCCTACCATCACTTTCACGGAGTCGATTCATGCCCAGATCGACAAGAATATGGTGCTTATTCTGATTATCAGGCCGCTTGGCAGGCAAATTGGCTATTAGTCACTATCTCGCAACTTGAATCTGCACTGAAATTGGTCGATATCAACAATGGCTTCTACTTACTTCATTGCTCTAATCAGAAAGATTATGATAAAGCACTCTTTGAAGGCCCTCACACAATTGCAAGCCATTACCTTCGTGTGTTCCCTTGGCATAGGGATTTTGACACAAAAGCGGAGCACATCGAGGATGTAGCGGCCTGGGTACGTATCCCTTGGCTTCTGACTCAATATTTCCAGGAAGGGTTGCTGAAAGAAATTGCTAAACCTATTGGAGCCTATCATAAAGCGGACACACACACTTTATCGGAGGACCGTGGCCTATTTGCAAGGTTGGCAGTAAGACTAGATCTCCGGCAGCCTCTGATTCTTGCAGTAACGGTAGACCAGAAACCATATCCAGTCCAGTACGAGGATCTGCATGTAATATGCTTCTCGTGTGCTAGATTTGGACACTCAGCCGAGAACTGTCCCCATCCTCCTAAGGTGCCAGAAGCTGGCATTGTCAAGGGGAACCATCCTGATCATACGGGCAGTATTCCTATTCTAGTATCTCAGGATAATGCTATTGGTATTCCCAATTCATCATCAGATGGGCAGGCTAAAGTTAATCAGGAAACTCACCCTCCAAATCACATTGATAGTCAGAATAAGGTACCGAGAGGTGGGGTGACTCAGTCTAATTCCAATCGGGCCGTCTCTGCCCCTCCAGATCCCACCTCTGTTGAGGTATTTGCTACCCCGGGACCATGGATAATAGCTACAAAAATGAGGAGACGTCCGGATAAGGATACCGTACCAGGAAAATCTAGTGGACTGATCTTCCGTTTCAATGTGTTACAAAATTTCAAAGCTGATCCTAATAAGGCGGATTCATCAGCACTCAAGTCCACGCCTGCTGCTCTGCCCAAATGTCAAGCTTCTTCGTCGAAGCTTACTAGTCAATCTTTTCCATATCTGTCCACCAAAGCCAAGGGTAAGAGAAAGGTGATTACGATTTTTGAGGAGACCAGCAGGGCAAAAAAAACGACAGCCACTAATTCTGCCCTGTCCATCCCGGGTGTTAAACTGTCGAACTCAGGGAGTCTTTCTCCTGAGTCTGATAAATTTGCTTTACCTAGCTCACCAAGTATCTCTAATCATACTACTTTTGTTATTCCTCACCCATCCTCTTCCATTATTGTAGGTGGTCCAGCCAATCCTCCCTCTGTCACCCCAAATGCCACAAAGACCTTGGAGAAAACGGGATTCCATGTTGGACACCAGGAACTTCAGTTGGGCTCGCTTCGCTCGCTTCGACCTCCTGAGCCTTCATTACCGGTTGGGATGGACTTATCCTTTGACACTCTGTTGGATGACCTCCCTCCCCCTGGTACAAATCCTCCTTCATTCGAGATGGATATTTCCGCAGATGGTATGGTGGATGATTCCCCACAGGCCTGACTGGTGATATCTCTCCTCTACACTTTTTTATGAATTTTAAAGTCCTTGCGTGGAATACACAAGGAGTGGGGAATATTCCTACCCTTGCAACTATTAATAGCTTTATCCTTTTACATAAGTCGTGTATACTTATACTGCTGGAACCACGTAGTGCTGGCCTTACAGCTCTTCGAATTATTGAAAGGATTGGTCATGGATTTGTCAATTCTGTTAGAGTTGAGGCACAGGGTTTCTCTGGTGGTATATGGGTTCTTTGGAATGATAGTGTTAAAATTTCTATTCTACAGGTTGATTGGCAATTTATCCATATGCATGCAATTTTTGATGATATAGTATCCCTTAATATTACTGCTATATACGGATCCCCTAATTCCAGGATTAGGAGGTCCCTGTTGGATAGGCTTCTTGCAATTGCAGATAGGGTTACGTTACCGTGGATAGCCTTGGATGACTTTAATGCTTTTCTGCATAAAGATGATAAAATTGGGGGCAGACTAACGTCTGGTGGCCATCACTTTAATAATCTTCTTATCCAAGCTGACCTGCTTCCCTTGGGTTTTTCAGGTTCTCGTTTTACATGGGCCAGGGGACGCTGCCATGAGAGGATAGATTGGGCACTGGTTAATCAGAGCTTTCATGACATCTTGTCCGGAAGTAGAGTGGAGCATCTACCGCGTATATCATCAGATCACTCTCCCATATGTGTGATGATTAACTCTGGCGCTGACATACATCGCCCCGAAAGATCCTTTCGATACTACAAGATGTGGGAGGCACACCCTGATTGGAAAAATTGGTTCGGGAGACACTGGATTTTTGGGATTCCATTTATTGAGGCTCTTACTCATTTTGTGGGACATATTGAGGACTGGAAGAATAACTATTTCGGGAACGTCTTCAAGCAGAAGAGGCGCCTTATTAACCGCATTGCAGGTCTGCAGATTTGCTACTCTAGGCAGCCGACGACATACTTGAAAGAGCTGGAGTTGGCCCTACGTAAAGAATTGGAGAATATTCTCACACGTGAAAAGCTACTTAAAAGACATTCTGCTTGCAGCCTTTGGATTAATTTCGGAGACCGGAATACCAAACTTTTTCATGCTCGTCATAAGGAGAAGAAATGACGTACCCGGGTTAAGCAAATCCAGCTAAAGGATGGGTCTTGGTGTTTTGATCATTCCACTTTATTACTGGAGGTCTACTCTTATTTTGCTGAGGTGTTCGGGGCAAAGGAGCCAGATCCTGCGGCTATTAGGCCTTCATTCCCTCTAAGAAAGCGTTTCCCATGCCTTTCTGCCACTCATATGGCCCTGCTGGCCAGCCCGGTCGGTGAAAGTGAGATTAAACAAGCATTAATGGATATGGACCCTGGGAAAGCAGCCGGACCTGATGGCCTTTCTGGGGATTTTTACCAGCATAACTAGTCGGTACTGTCAAGTTCCTTTGTACTCTTCGTCATGCAAATTTTTAAGCATGGTCATGTCCCGGAGGAGGCTAACAAGGGCATGATAGCGCTGATCCCGAAGGTTACAAATCCAGAGAGTTTTGACAGCTTTCGGCCAATTAGTCTGATTAACATCAATGTGAAAGTTGTCACGAAGATCATAGCTAATCGGTTGAAGGCAGTCTTACCGTCACTTATCTCCCCCAACCAGTCAAGTTTTATTCAAGGCCGCAACATTACGGAGAACATTGTTGTGGCTCAAGAAGCCTTACACTCTATGAGACAATGCAAAGGGAAGAAGGGTTTCATGGCTATTAAGAGAGACTTGGCAAAAGCATTTAATAGAATGGAATGGAGCTTCATTCAGGACACCCTGGAGGATCTAGAGATTCTAGTACTTCTCTCCAAAGTAATCATGTCCTCCTTAGCTACTAGTTCTACGCAAGTATTGTGGGATGGTCTAAGAGGTCCTGTCTTCACACCTAAAAGGGGCGTTCGTCAGGGTGACCCCATCTCGCCTTACCTATTTGTTCTTTGTATGGATCGATTGGGCCATTTGATTGAGGAAGCTCTTGCTGCCGGAGTTTGGAAACCTTTATGCTTTGGCAGACAAAAGTTTCCCCTTTCACACCTCATGTTTGCGGATGACTTAATACTTTTTATTGAGGCATCCGAGCAACAAGCTATGGTAATCAGGGACGTTTTGAGGCTCTTCTCCCTATCATCAGGACAGACAGTCAATCAGAATAAGTCAGCCCTCTAGATATCGTCCAATACGGCAACTCCAGTAGCTTCCAATATAGAATCTATCCTGGGGATTTTGAGGGTGGATGATCTTGGTTCATACCTTGGCGTACCTCTCATACATCAGTGGATCTCTAAGCTAACCTATGCAAAGTTCCCAGCCAAGATGCAACATAAGGCAAATTCATGGGGGGCAGGAAAATCTCTATGGCCAAAAGGCTTGTTCTGTGTAAATCGGTTTTGTCTTCTATTCTGTTATACCCTATGCAGACAGCATCATTTCCTCTTTCCTTGTGTGATAGCATGGACAGAACTGTCAGGACCTTTGTTTGGGGTGGTGATTCTGGGAGTTCATGCCATCCGCTGGTTGCTTGGCACAAGCTATGTCGGAAGAAGGAACATGGGGGGCTAGGACTGTGAAGTTTCCAGCACACGAACCGCGCATTTATGCTTAAGCTAGCCTGGGAATTTTGTTCAGGGCAAGACAAACTGTTGATCCGGGTATTTAAAGCCAAATACAATGTTGGGGACACTCCATCCTCTCAACAACAGGTTAATCCAAAAGGCTCCATATTGTGGAAGCATATTCGTCGTCACTTAATTCTGGTGACTCAGAACACTCGGTGGATCATTGGAGATGAGCAGACCGTGTCCTTTTGGGTCGACATATGGTTTCCCTTTGAATCCCCGCTTTGGAGCCTTTCATTACAGCCTCTATCTGATTTTGACTTGGATAGGAAAGTGAGTAGTTTCTGCTCAACTTCTGGTGGTTGGAATGAAGTGGAGTTGAATTTTTGGCTTCCTCCCATTGTGGTGAGTAGAATTCTTACCATCCCTTCTCCATGTGGGGGGACTGGTCCGGATTCACGCTCCTAGTTACATGCTTCGGATGGCCGTTTTAGCTGTTCTTCTGCTCTGGATAAGGTGATCGACCCGGTCAAGGAGATTCCTTCTTTTCCATGGAAACATATCTGGTCTTTGCAGGTGCAGGAACACATTGAACTTTTTCTATGGAAGGTGCTACATGGTGCCTTATGGACTAATCACGAACGATCCAGGCGAGGCCTGTCTTCCTCCCCTTTTTGTGCCAGATGCAATGGATGCGAAACTATCCTCCATATTGTTAGGGACTATCCCAGAAGCCGGACTATCTGGCAGTCTGTTTACCCAACTCCTTCTGATGATTTCTTTGTTTTGCAGGATGTTAGTGAATGGCTTGCTTTTATTCTAACGGAAAACCACTTTTCCCAGGAGCAGCAAGCGCTTTTCGTAACGGTGTGCTGGAAATTTTGGACAACAAGGAATGAAGAAATCTTTCAAGGAATAACCATCACTGACCCTGGTCTTTGTTTATCTCTACATGCTTTCTTTTAGGAGTCGCAGCGGGCTCTTCGCCAGGAAAAGCAGTGCGCAAGACATCTCTCTCACAGGACTGATAGTGCTCTTCATCCGGAGCCCATAGGGATGCGTCTGTATGTGGATGCGGCAGTTTGCAAGACCTCTGGTACCGCTGCCTGTGGAGGTTTCCTTCAGGATGGCAACGGGAACTGGATACTTGGTTTCTCCTTCAGGATTGGCATTTGTTCAGTACTCTTAGCTGAACTTTGGGCTATCCTGTTGGGGGCATCCATTGACACCAAGCTCACCAATGAGGACATGTTGATCCATCCGGATAGTAGACAGGCTATAGATGCGATCACAGGTCGGCTCCCTCACTTGTCAGGCCAGATTCTTGTCCATCACATTCAGAAGTGTCTTTCAGGCCGGGGTAGCTCATTACTTCAGCATGTTCCAAGGGACAAGAACCTGGTAGCTGACTTTGGCGAAAGAAGGTCTTTCTAATTTATCCAGGGACGTTCATCTCTTCTTCTCAGACCCATCAGGGGTCCTTCCCTCATTGCCAGCTTCGGAAGTAGAGAACATCGCTAGAACAATCCACACTTGGGGCCCTTCACTCCCAGGTCCAAATACCTCATGGAAGTTGCATGTAGTTCAGGAGATTTGGACATTTCCAAGATGGCCTGATCAGGTAGGAGGAACACCTGTTTTAAATGCTTCTATTTGGCCTGCTGGCGCCTTTCCTCCACCGAACTTGAAAGATTTCGAGCAATCTCGTCAGTTTAATCCTCAGTGACATTTTGTGTATTCTTTTTTTCCTGGCTCTAGCCTCCTTTGTAACAAAAAAAAAGTGATTCATTAAAGTTCTCGGTGGCTGGGAGTGGTGAAATGCAGAATACAATCAGATGATGTGCTATTGCTCTAATCACTTTTTTGTTTTCCATTGTATAATATTGTACTTTGCACTACTTGACAACTAGCTTAGTTGAGTTGCTTTACCTACAAGTCCTAAACTCAATCATCATTAGGGCTGTAAGCGAACAGAGCCGCTCGTTCGTTCGATAAAAGCTCGTTCGTTCGGCTCGAAAACCTTAACGAGCTCGAGCCCGAACTTCTGTTCGCGAACAGTCTTAACGAGCTCGAGCTTGTCCACGAGCTCTTAACGAGCCGCTCGTGAGCTTTAATATAATAATATTATATTATTTAATTTTTATAAAAAAAATCAAAAAAAATAAAAAAAATCAGAAAAAATCAAAAAAATAATAAAAAACTCGTGAGCTCGTTCGTGAGCCTGTTCGCAAACGTGTTCGTGAGCTCGGCTCGTGAGCGCATTCGCGAACAGGCTCGCGAGCCGCTCGCGAACAGGCTTGAACTGAGCTCGAACACCGAGTCCGGCTCGTTAAGCTTAACGAGCTGGGCTCGGCTCGGTTCGTTAAGTTCGCGAGCCGGGCTCGGCTCGGCTCGTTAAGCTCGCGAGCCGAGCTCGAGTTCGGCTCGTTTACAGCCCTAATCATGATGGAGAAAAGAGATTCCGAAGCTACTGTTTAAGCTCAGGATTAGAGTTGCTCGATGGAGTATCGAGGAGGAGTTTTTTAATAGCATTTTATCCTATGTAGTATGAGGCGATGTACAAATCTAGAATATCTCGTAATTTGGAGATTTTTACACATAATGAAATAACAAAAAAGCTTACCTACCAAAAAAAATCATAGATTATGTGATTTATTCACACGACTATACTCCATTTCACCAAATAGATTCTGCCTAATAGAAAAAATAAAAATGATGGGGCGTCAAAGGCAAACAAGTGAACCGGATCAGCAGTTCGTTGTTGATGACAAAGGCAAACAAGTGACCATGTACCATCAAAAGAATCAACATGATGATCACGCAAATGGACCTTGGAATGAAGTTTCACGCAAGCAACGAACACAAAGGGGCCAGAAACAGACGCCAACATCGAGAGGCTGACTCATTACTTTGTTCTTTACCAATTTTCCGATAGAGTGGAACTCGTCCTGTATGGGGACAATCTTCTCGGAGTATGGATTTGTACGTGATGTCTACATATCTCCGAGGGTGGGAAGAAACGGTAAGAAGTTCGGCTTCGTAAGATTTGAACGAGTGCGTAATGCAGAAATTCTAGCATCACGCATACATGGAAGGCGAGTGAGGAATTATAATTTGGAGGTCAATGTCGCTAGATACAAAACGTGGAGGAGCACAGGAAAATGGAATCTGGAAACATAGATGACCGTTATATACGGCCACAGCCTCCGACGAAGGCACTAACACACAAGCAGCCACAGCAGACCCAGGCACCGCGGTTGGATACTGTCCGCAAGGAAGTAACTTATCCTAAAGTGGTCAATGCCTCCCAAGAAATAATGGAAGATAAAGGAAAAAGGGGGTCTTTTGTCTCTACTTTGGAAGATCCGGTATGGCTGGAAAATGCGCTGATAGCAGAAATGAAGGGCGGAAGCCATGATGAGTTGTTGGTAAAACTGAAGATATCTGGTTATTTGGAGGTGAGAATATCATTATTATGATTATCTGGTAGAAGTGTGTTGATACAGGGTCTTACAAAGGAAGAAGGAGAAAGGTTGGTATGTGAAAACCAACAGCAAAGTATCTTGTTCTTATGGATAAAACGATGGGAACCAAGGTCTGATATTGTGGAAAGGCAAATTTGGATACGAATTTCGGGGCTACCTCTTCATTGTTGGAACACAAATGGCTGGGCATGGCTTGCTTCACGATTCGGCCGTTTATTGGAAATAGACGATAGTGCCTTGCATCAACGAATTCTGTAGTTTTGTGAATTAAAATTGTAACAAGTCTACGTAGGAACCTATCTGTTGTTCTCGAGGTCGTAATTGATGGTGAAAAGTATAAGATTGAGATGGAAGAAGAAAAATTGAAGCTGCAAGTATCTCCGGAGAAGACAATGCTAGCATCGACTTACAGTTCTCCAGTGATGCCGGAAAACGCTGTTGGATATGGAATGATTTCGAATTCAATTATTATCCCGAGATTGTTCCACAATCTCAGCAAAGTCAACAGAGTTTAAATTTGAATTCAAATCAACAGGTTATCCCTAATTATATGTCGGAATCTAGCAGTGGCGCATTACATGGTTCGGTTACCAATATGGGAAATGAATTATCGATCCTCTTTGCAAGTCCGTTGATGAATGCTCCAAAAAATACGGAAGGTCAAAGTTCCAGAGATCCTAGATCAACTCCCAAAAAATACCTGTGGGAAGTAGATGAAAATCTAATTAAATTGGGTGCTGAGGTATTGGGCCGCCAATTTAAACAAAGAGTGGTATTCCCAATTGGCCCATTATCAAGAACATTATCGCGTATTGGAGCTCGAGAAAATAGAAGTCGGCGCATAAACAGTATGAAGTATGAGAGGAGATTAAAGAGAAAATCCAGGAAAGTTGAGCCACACAGAATGTTACCTATTGAGATGCCTGATGCATAACCTGCTGGATAAACTGAAACACTTATAAACCATGTCGTTAGCTTGGACCATGGTATGCTTCCTACTGAGATACCTTCTGCAGCACAAGAACAAGAACTGCAGGAGGGGGCAGAACGTACACTACTTCTGGGTGCAACTATTGGGATAGAGCATGAACCATCCTTAATCCCATTCATTGTGGATATGGAAAAAAGGGATGCTTCAGCAGCATATGGCAATCTCTGAAATCTGAAAGCATGAGCAAGGAGTTAATCTTTATTAAATGCGTATTCTATCATTTAATGCAAGAGGACTGGGAAGTCCTAATAAATTTTTGGAAATCAGAGATGCTTTTATTCACTATAGCATACAGTTATTGCTCATACAGGAAACAAAAAAGGAGGCAATTGCAATGGATCTAGTGAAGAAGTTGTGGAACACAGATTCTGTTGGCTTTGTACATAAAGCTGCATCTGGAGCTTCAGGAGGACTATTGACAGCATGGAGACTAGATGCAATCAATTTTATATCATCATGGATGCATGAAAATTGTCTAGGCATATCGTGCACAAAAATAGAAGGAGGAACAAATATGAAAGTGGTGAACGTTTATGGTCCATCAACAGCTTTGCAAAAGAGGGAGTTGTGGGGAATGGGGATCACTTTTGCAGGATATATCTCAAGATTAGTCTGGTCTTTGGTGTGTCGCTAGAGATTTTAACGCTGTGAGATACGGCCATGAACATAAAGGAATCTCACCTTCACACACAAGGGAGATGTCTGATTTTAATGAGTTTATTATAAACTCAGAATTACTGGATTTACCATTGCAGATAAGGAGATTTACTTGGTATCAGCCGGCTGGAAATTGTTGTAGCAGGCTGGATAGATTCCTAATTTCAGAAAACTGGTTTCAAAAGTGGCCAGACTTATACCAAATGCCATTAGACAGACGCTACTCGGATCATTGCCATATTGTCCTTATAAATGGGGTCCTAGACTGGGATCCTAAACCATTTAAAACTCTAGACTCATGGTTTGACCACCCTCATTATGAAGATTTTGTTACAAATACTTAGAGGGATCTGACAGCAGAAGGGAGCCCACGGTTTATTTTAGTTTCAAAACTGAAACAATTGAAGGGAAAAATGAAAGAGTGGAACAAAGAGACTTTTGGGAACTTAAATCAGAGGGTGAAGGAGGCTGAGGATAAGATGAAGGATTTGAATATCAAAATGGAGTCTGGAATATTGACAGATGCAGAGAAATTAGGAGAAAGGCAGTAAGGTTGGATCTATTGCGGTTGTCTACAATGAAAGGCAGATTAATATGTCAAAAGTCAAGAAGCAAGTGGCTGCGTCTTGGAGATGCTAATACTCGGTTCTTTTACACCTCATTACAACAGAATAGGATAAAGAATACTGTGCGAGGCCTATTAATAGATGGACAATGGAGAACTGAAGTTCCTGTGGTGAAACAAGCTATTCATGAGGCTTTCAAACTACATTATACAAAATCTGCAATGGTAAGGCCTAGAGTTTCTTAGGAGTTTAACTATGGAGGAGAATGCTAAGCTGGTAGTGCCCTTTTCTTAGCAGGAAGTGTGGGGTGGGGTGAGTAATTATGGGAGTGGGAAGAGCCCAGGACCAGATGGATTTAACTTTAAATTCATCAAGCACTTCTGGTAGATCTTAAAGTGTGATTTCATGAATTTCTTCCAGGATTTTTGGAATGAAGGAAGATTGGTGAAGGGTTTGAATGGCACTTTGGTCTCTCTTCCCCTAAAAATGATAAGCCACAAAAGATAAACGACTTTCGTCCTATATCTATGGTGGTTTGTGTGTACAAGATTCTTTCAAAATTATTAGCCCAAAGATTAGCAAAGGTCCTGCCACTACTGATATCAAAAAAACAGACAGGTTTTATATCTGGGAGATATATTCTTGATAGTCTGGTGGTTGCTAATGAAGTAATACACAAAGCCAAAGTGAAGAGAAAAGCGTGTGCCCAATTGAAAGTAGACTTTCAAAAGACTTTTGATAGTATAAACTGGGATTTCTTGTGAAACATTATGGAATCCATGGAATTTTGTACTAAATGGATGCAGTGGGTGAAGGACTGTGTTCAGACAGCCTACATGGTAGTGCGTGTGGTGAATTTCATTTGGAGAATGGTTTAAGATAGGGAGGCTCCTTATCTACATTGCTGTTTGCAATTGTGGTAGAGGGCTTAAATCTCTTAATAGAACAAGTAATGGATAAAGGAAAGCTAATGGGATATAGATTTGATATCAATAGTCTATCAGTTACACATCAGCAGTTTGTAGATGATACTCTACTTTTTACGAATGGCTCAATGGAGGATATAAGGACCTTTCAACGAATCCTTAGATTGTTTGAAATAAGCTTAGGATTGAGAGTGAATTTCACAAAGAGTAGACTGTTTGTACTCAACCTAGAGTATGATATTGGGACTTCACAGGCAAGAGCATTACACTGTGAGTTAGATACAATACCTTTCTTATATCTGGGTATTCAAGTGGGCATGAATCCAAGGAGAATAAGATCTTTGAAGCCAGTTATAGACACAATTCAGCAGAGACTGGTAGGATGGATAAAGAAACATGTGTCTTTGGGTGGCAGGATCACATTGATAAAAACTGATTTATCATGTATCTCTACATACTACTTCTCTCTATTCAAAGCTCCTAAAGCCATAATTAAGAAGATAACACAGCTGCAAAGACAATTTCTATGGGGAGAAAAATGAGAGGGAAGCAAAAGGATACCTTGGATTAAATGGAGACATATCTGCTATCCTAAAGAGAAGGATGGATTGGGTGTGAAAGAAATGGAGAAGTTTAATTTAGCACTGCTAGGTAAATGGCCTAGTAAGTTGATAATGGAGGAAGGGGGTTTATGGAGAGAAATCATAGAAGGTCGATATGGAAAAATGAAGTTGAGAAATGAAACTGTGAAAATGAACTCTGCTAGCTCAGTATGGTGGCAAGATATCCAGAAAGCAGTGACATCTAAGTCTTGGTTCTATGAGGCTTATCAGCGAAAAATTGGGGATGGATCAAATACTGAGTTTTGGCATGATCCTTGGGCGACTGAAGACCCATTATCCATAAAACTCCCCAATATCTATGCATATGCAGCGGATAAAAATAGTAGCATTGCTGGAAAAGGATTCTACAATGGAATTACCTGGACCTGGATGTGGACGTGGTTGCAACCATGCTCAAACGCTGCAATTGCTGAATTCTTGTATCTATCTTGCATCTTACAACAGGCACCAAGCCCAGATCAATCGCAGGACTGCTTGGAATGGACAGACGCATCAAGGAAAAAGTATCAAACTACAGATTTCTATACAAAGCAAATGCGGAACATATGGAACAACCAGGAAGCTTATGAAGGAGCATACCTTGCCTGGAATAAGCTCATTCCTCTGAAAATAGCGAGCTTCAGTTGGAAATTGATTACTCGCATCAGAAGATCTTGCGAATTCAGTCATAGTTTGCAAGAAGATCAGATGGGAAATTTTGTAGAATTGATGCAGCTCGACAAATTGATGCCCGAGATGATCCGACTCCCCCTGTATTAAATCCGGCTCCCTATGCTAGACATTTTGCAATTCTGCAAAGAAGAGGGGTGCAAGTAAATTCGATAATCTGTCCACTTTGTGAGAAAGAACCGGAAACTGTAAGTCACCTATTTCTAACATGCTCATATACCCATCAAATTTGGAGCAATATACATGCCTGCTAAGAATTTGTGTGGTCTGGCCGAATGCCCCTTTACCTCATCTGCTGCAATATATGCATTTATCTTGCTCCTACATGGAAGAAGCGAATTTGGAACGCTCTTTGACAGCAAATAACTTGGAACATCTGGAAAGTCAGAAATGCAAAATTGTTTGATGCAAAGAATAAAACAATTGAGGAAGTACCTGATGAAATTCGACTGCAACTATGGTGGTGTTTGAGAGTCCATAATCAACTCCTACCTGGGATAGCTTTCACAGATGGTTGTCGAGCGCCAGAGTTTCTGTAATATGAGGATGGATTCTGGGAAATATCGCTTGGTGAAATTAAAGAGGCGAAGAGGAAGATGGAAGATGTTTTATATCTGATTTTGTAATTGTAAAGTGCAATTTTGTCCAATTTGTACAAAATACGATTTTGAGATCAATAAAAATATAAACCTTACATATCAAAAAAAAATTCTGCCTAATAGCACACAAATATACAGAAAATATGGAAGGAGACATGCACCTGACTTTCATGGAATCAAATTTTAAATCACAATCAATTAGAAGAAAAACTCGAAAATCTAAAGAGCTATTCATCAGAATTCAATTAAGGATTCATGGAATTGGAAAGCAGAGCACACAAATCGTTACATAGTTAAGTCTGCATGTCATGAAATTAGAGCAATATGGGGCAAAATTGAAATAGAAAACAACTGCCTATCTTTTTTTGGGTAGGTGAAAACAACTACCTATCCATTATTTTGAAGAATTTGGATCCGCAGAAGGAATCTGCTTTCGCGTGACATGCCCTACGAAATAAAATTCCGACCAAGGATAATCTGATCTAAAGGGGAGTTTAATATAACATTAAACGTATTCTTTGTGATTAGGGCTGTACAATCGGGTTTCGGGTCCGGGTAGTGCCCTACTCGGACCCGAACCCGATTCGTTCGGGTATTAAAAAAAATATCTGAACCCGTTGGGTACCGGGTACCCGTTTTCCTAGTTTTTTTTTAATTTTTAATTTTTTATTCATTTTTTTAGGTTCGGGTTCGGATAACCCGAACTAAACTTGAAATTTACAAGTTTTTGCCTAAAAAAATCGGGTCGGGTTCGGGTAACCCGACCCGAACCCGATTTTTTAAAAAAATTTACCTATCGGGTTCGGGTCTGGGTATCGGGTACCCAATACCCATTACCTGAATCCGATCCCGATTTTTTCGGGTAGCTAAAAAAACTACCCGTTACCCGCAGGTATCGAGTTCGGGTATCGGGACGGATCCTGGTAACCCATCGGGTCCGGATAATTTATCCACCCCTATTTGTGATAAACTTCCTGAAACAACTAATTACCTTTTTGTGGAGTGCACTTTTGCAGAGCATGTGTGGAATACAGGTTACCTACGGAGTACAGGGAAGATGAGGACGACGCCAGAGATGGACATGTACAAAAATTTAAACCAACATATGACAATGGTCAACGGCAAATCAAATGAAGAGATATGGCGGACGTGTGGGTGAATACCATTTGAGGAATTTGGATCGAGCAAAATCAAAGAATTTTCCAACAACAATCCAAAACGGTCGACGAAGTAATCGAGAATATTAAGCTGCATTTCTGGGAATCTTGCAGAAAGACAATGATATGGACTGGCTTATCAATTGCTGATTGGATGAGAAATCAGACTCTATGTAACCTAATAGATTTCGGGTAAAGCCATCATACCCTCACCAATCTCAAGCAACTCAAATCGACGACAGAGAAGCACATGAAGACGTTGAAGATGAGGCCTAGATTCAATTGGCCATCTGGTGAACTGCAATCGGATATGGATCAAAGTGGAAATGATTCGATGTTTGGAGATGAGTCAAAGTCTGGTGAAGATTGTAGTCAATGAGGGAAAGACTCAACATACTGCAGAAGTAACCGAAAATATTAGAACATAATTACAAATAATGTAGGCCTCAGGTTGGTGAGGATCAAATTGTATATATGTAAATGTTATTTTTATTTTATAAAATTAAGGATATGGTTTGCTAAAAAAATATTGAATAGTTTGGGGAAGACGCGTATGGACAATTCAAGCAGGAGTTTGTTTGGCCGTTTTTGGGATTGACGTAATTACCCTTCTGACTGGCCATTTCGTTGTCAGTGTAGGAAAAGTGGGCCGTGGCAATTTGCAGATCTGACGTGGTGCCGCATGGGCGGATAGTTCGTCTTTTAGTAAAAATGTAACCTTTTTTGGTTTACTTCTATGATTAATTTTTAAAAAAATGGGTAAAAAGTATTTGCACATGTAACAGATATTTGGGCTGGTGAATGGGGATGCATCCGGCCCAAATACAAAAGGTGAAATGGGAATGAGAATTTATGGCCCAGTATGCTTGTGGGTAGCTGCCACAGATATCTCATATCTTGCGAGTGAATCAAGAGGTTGTTCAATTTCTTTGCCCAGAGGATGCTCAGGACTAGTGATTTAATCACTTCCCCCATTTGTGTGCTACGTTGAACCTGTAGTCATTTTCCTTGAGTTGAAGTCGATTTGTTATTTTCCAGATTTTCCACAATGTTGGGGCCCAAATACAGCGCCAGAGTTGATCGGAGATGCCACTCGGCTTGACTGTGAGAATTCGGCCAGTGTTGGTCATCTGTTCGCCGCTAGGGGTAAATTCAGCTATCCTGTTAATAGGTTTCATACCTTGCGTGTCTATGTACATTCTTTGAATATATGTTCATTATCTTGGTCATGTGATGTGTAGAGTAGTCAAGTCAATGGTATGTTTAGCCATAGATACCATAAGCCGGAAATAAAAGCTGAGTAACTCCTGTTTAAGGAGGGTCAAAAGCAAAACAAAGGTCACTTCCCCTATTATAGCCGACGGGAGATGATGCTATGGCAGTTCCAACAGCACTCCTTGCTTCAGGACGGTGTGTAGGCAGACTGGAGCAGGATACCGTGATGTTGTCGAACAGGCCAGCCTTAGCCAAGGCGTCTGCCTCGGTGTTCAATTCTCGACGGGTGTGCACAATAGAAGAAATACCACACTCCCACATCCGAAGACGAATACGCCGGACGAGTTCAGTGTTGACGAGGTCGCTCCTTCGACCCATGACGAGATCAATTGCCGCCTTGCAGTCTGAGACCGGTACTGTGCCTGGAGGGTCGGCCACTTGCACCAGCGCGAGCCAATGGAAGATGGCCCACAGCTCTGCAGATAAGACAAAATAGATTCCTAGCATCTTGGAGAAAAAGGAGGTATGGCCACCATCAGGATGCTGCAGTAAACCTCCACACGCCGCTGTTGTGGATTATATAGAATGTCACAATCCTATCAAATTTACATTTATAATACCAAGACAACTCTAGACTCGTATAGAGAGTAAAGAAGTCCCGGGTCGACTCTCGAAGG
>JAOYMZ010053862.1:0-13703 GCA_025802335.1 Pinguicula primuliflora | reverse complement strand
GTGCCCTTTGAGATGTATTTATAGGTGAGATCACAAGAGTTCGTCTCCCACTATAACACGAATAGTCACGTCGCGTAGGAGTTTGAGTTCCACTATAACTCGAACAGACACGATCTCAAAGGTTCCGAGAACTCATAATAATGTTTATCCCACATTAAGAAAATGCGTAGATATTATTCTTCATTTTCTTAGTGTAGACAGAATTGCCCAAAAAATAATAAAATCAAATAGATTAATATATTTCTGGACCAAAATAAATATTGGGCTTTAGAGGAGAGCCTCGGCCCAGCGCGCACACACACGCGCGATTGGACCAGACCAGGCCGGGCCGGGTGGGCGGGCGCGTGGACCGGGCCGGGCGGCGGCGGTGCGCGAGGGCATAGCTCATTTCCTCATAATACTTTATAACCCACTTGTGGGTAAAAATATATAAACCCCTTAACTTATCTTTTCACAACCGGTATGGGACAATGAAGAATTCCTTCTTCACATTTTAGCCTTTTGTAAGACATTTCTCCAACATCATGTTCCTTGCGAGCATCAATATCACTGATCACACTTTATTCGTAGGGTTGGGTATTCTAATATAAGGTTAACTGTTTTAGTTTTTAGAGTTTTTAAAATTGTCGACAATGAAGTTGTGGATCCATCAAAGCATGTGTTTTTTCGAACTTTGATGTATAAGTTTTAAATCGATGATTGCAATTCTGGCAGTGAGTTAAATTGAGGTTTAGTAGAGGGTGATATATTTTTTTTGATAAGCCAAATTTTTGAAAAATTGTTGCTCCAAGTTGTTGATCCCTAGACTAGACCTAAGTTGTGAGGTGGGTTGCTCACCAATTGAACTATTGTGGAATCTAACTAGTTCAACTTGTAATCTTGGGTAACTTTCATTATTGAGGTTTAGGGTTCAATTTATTTTTATAAGTAATGATGTTTTATTGCTTTTTATGTGTAATTAGATATTTACAAACTCACATCCACCTTTTCTAAGTGTTTTTGTTCATGCATACATTCAAATTTCCGTACCAAGAGGCAAAATCAATTGCCATATACCCGACGATCTCAAAGTGAGATACAACTTCGATTTTGTGACTTCTACCATTTTCTCAACGTGAATTTGTAATTCTAGGATTAGATACAAATACTTATTAAAAAAATAAATGAATTAGTACAGTATATCATTAATATATACAATTGTTATTTGATTCTCTGCACATCACAGGTGAATTTATGGGCAGATTAGAAAGTGGTTCAGGAGAGAAGAAACCAAATTGCTGAAACTATTATTGAATTGCATGGGAGCTAAAGACTCGTGCAAGGGAAATAAATTGTAGCAGATGCATTCATGGTTTCATTTGAATTTCGAATTTAAAATGAAGAGAATTAAATTTCTAAAGTTTAGGCAATAAAAACAAAAATGTACCCTCACAAGCACCTGCAACATTTGCCTGGGGAATTTTATTTCAAAGAGTTTGCACTTGTGTTTTGTCTCCCTAATTTTCATACTCGAGTTTGCACGATCTTCTCCTATTAGTTGTTTTTAATTTTACGAGAGTGTTGTTTGGTATAAGTACTTAAAATATAATTATTTAATATTCTTTTTTTAACTATCAATATAAAATTAATAGATATTACAAAAATAACCATTATTTAGTCTAATACAAAGTTTCTTCCGCTCTTATAGAGGCTTGAGATAAGAAGATTCCGTATCTCCATTGCTCTTTATAATTGTAGCGGAGGTATTCAGTCGCAGTTTAGACAGGTTGATTGATACTAAATTGTTTTGTTCATACAGGTATCCACCCGGATGTCAAGGCATCTCGCGCCTTACTTATGCCAATGATATTATCATATTCACTAGAAGTTCCATGCGTGCATTACAAGCAATCCTTCAAGTTTTGAAAAAAGTACGAAAATTGCTAAGGCCAGAAGCTTAACTTAGTAAATGGCACCTTCTCCATTTCTAGTAAAGCCCCGAATACACGTAGACATTCCATTGCCTCATGGACTGGGCTCAGGTTCTCTACCCTTCCACTAACATACTTAGGAACACCACTATATCAAGGGTAGAGCTAATCTCATTTCCTCAAGCTGATAGGCGTGCAAAGTGTACACGGTCAAATTATAATACCATGCAGATGAGCAAGGGTCATGATCCACGAGGAGCAAGATCTAAACATGTTCTGTGCAATTTCAGTTAACAGTTTTAGCAGAAAGTTCAGGAGTGCATAACTTCTGTTTTACTGATCAGAATGGCATGAAACCAATTTTATTGGTTAGCTAAGGGGGTAAGGTTCAATTCATATGGACACCTTAAACAGAATCACAACAGAAATGAGGATAAACCCAGTTGGATAGAATGATCCAAAGATGCAGTATATCACCTAAACTATCATGCTTCAATCTTAACTTCAGACCTATCTATCATGCATTTCTCATCCAATATACCACTATAACTAGGCCCCTTCCGAGGTATACCAGTTAGTCTAGGGCTGTAAACGAATCGAAGATGTCCATATGGCTGTAAACATAATCAAGGGTATAATTAGGGCTATAAATGAACTGAGCTAAGCTCGGTTCGCCTGCTTAATGAGCCGAGCCGAACTCTGTGTTCGAGCTCGGTTCGAGCTTGTTCACGAGTGGCTCACGAACAGGCTCGCGAACGAGCTCACGAACCGAGCTCACGAACTAAGCTCACGAGCATGTTTGCGAACAGGCTCGTGAACGAGCTCACGAACCGAGCTCACGAGCTTTTTATTATTATTTATTATTATTATTTATTATTATTTTTTATTTTTATTTAATATAAATATAAATATTAAATAATATAATATTATTATATTAATGTTCGCGAGCGGCTCGTTAAGGGCTCGCGAACAAGCTCGAGCTCATTAAACTTGTTCGCGAACACAAGTTCGGGCTTGAGCTCGTTAAGCTTAACGAATCAAATGAACGAACTTTTAATGAGCCGAATACGAGCTTGTTCGTGAATAGCTCTGTTCGTTCACAGCCCTAATCATGCATTTGTAATCCAATCTACCACCAAATTCAAGTATAACTGGGCCCCTTCCGAGGTATACCAGTTAGTCTACCATTCACAGGGGGCATTTTGGCTTCACAGCCTCACCTCTATACATGAAAGGGAAGGAAAAAACAGTTGAACAGTTTGTTTGAATATGGCACCTAAAGCTAGGGGTCCTCCCCCAAGGGCGAAGGTGTGTGAGTGTTTGGTATCCTATTCATACAAATGCTTCCGCTACTAATGCACAAACCACGCATATAGTTCATAATACTCGATCAGAATATCACAAACTGATAATTCACAACACAGACATAGTAAAGGATGAAATAGCTTGATATTTAGACTGAAAATCAGAATTAAAACATGAAGTTTAGGCTCAACTGAGCCTTGAATCTAAATAAACTTAGCTCATGCTAGAAGCATGAGTTAATACAATCGAAAAACAGAAAGAAAAGCAGCCCATAGCAACAGTATATCAGCTGGTGCAGGAGCTGGCTCCTCTGCTTCCTCTGCTTTCTCCGAAACAAAGATGATTTTTCTGGGAGTGTTCTGGTGGAGATAAAATTCGTCTCTCTCTTCTTCAAAGTGAAGCTATCCCAATGTATAAGCCCTAGAAATTGTGAGCTTACAACTCAGCCCCTCGTATGTGTGATAAACAGCAGAATTATTGAGGCGCAGCAGTGTCTTCTCATCTACAGGTGCACTGCTTGCTGATATTGTATCTAGAATGTTCTCCTCGAGGGCTCAAATGACAATGCAACCTAAATGTAACTTGAAGGGGAACAGCTGAGGTATATTGTGGCAAAATTTTAGATTTAGCCCTGCAGCCGTTTGGAAGTTATGCAATCATCTCTGGATATATGTGTAACTGTCTGCACGTATCAGACAAAATCAGGATATTCCGTTATATCTCCTTGTGGCGGCTGGTTCTGGCTGTGAGTCCTTCATGACAAATGCAGGTAATTGTGTGCCCTAGCTCATGTAAATATCTCAGATTTATCCCTCAAGCCAAGTGAGAGATATGCAGCATGCAAGGGCAATGTAGTATAATTCCAGTTTTTGCCAAAAATGGCAAAACATCTTTTTACCTACTTTTGGCCCTTTTTCCTTTCGGTAAATGGTCCCCTCTTGGATGTTGTGGCTTGATCAGGTGCACTTGTACCATACCAGGTTGTATCACATGTTGATACATAATTTGGACCCCCAAAATGTGCACATATAAGCCTCCTAGGTCCGGTTTTACACACTTGAACTGAATTTCATCAAGTTTGCACAAAAAAATCTGCACTTCTTCACTTCAGCTTGTAAATTGCTGAATTTCTGCTCCAGACTTGAGTTTCGGCTACATATATCCCGGCTTAGATAATTTACGATTGTGCCTTGGTTGTCTTTAGCATTTGGGAGCTCAAAGGATGGATGAAAGGCAGCAGATTGCATCTCCTTAGCAGAACCTGGCCTGGTTTGAGCTGCTTGAATCTGTTTTGTGCAGATTGTGCACAAAACTGCAGGATTTTGGCCTTCAAACCTATGATTCACATCATGTTACTAGATTTGATCGTCAATCCTACATTAATACAATTAAACACAAAATCATGCACAAAATAGAGTGTTTAGGCAATAAAATCTGTGAAAATACAAGTGAAATGAGCCTATAAAATGCATATAAAATAGGCTCATCACCCCTCCACACTTAAACCATGCTTGTCCTCAAGCATAAAATAAGCCTAAACACCAGAAATTGCATGAAATGAATAATGTATGCATGAATGTATAAAATGGTATGAATTGAAAAAGAACAACATGCACAGACTATTATCTGGTTTTTCAGGTTAGAAATGCTTGGTTCAAGCAAGAAATGGAAGTTATCTGTCATTTGTGCATTGTATATAGTCAAGGCCAGGTCTCAAAGGTTCAAAGGCTCAGAGAGGGACTCAAAGGTCAGAGGAAGCAGTTTTGGAGAAGGGACAAATATCACTACACAGAATTCTGGACATGTTTCCTTACAACTCCTGATGTATCCCTTTTTTGCTTCTCTACTATTTTCTCTAGTGGTAAACCGAGCTCCTCATCATCATACCATACCCTGGTGCATGAGTCTTCGCAAAAGTCTTAGTCCAAGTCTTCAACTCCATCTCTCTCATTTTTTTAGGGACAGTGTTTAAGGGATAGGCTCCTCCTATGATGGAGTTGGGACAGATCATAATGGCCTCTCATATTTGGCTTACATGTAGGTGGACAGTTTTTTATGTTAACTATGGACAAAAGATAACATTAAACTCAAGCCAATCCCTTCTTCTTCATAATTTCGATCTTCATTCTTCAAAACAGTCCTCAAAGTCATTTCTGCACTTTTTTGGCAGATTGCTGATATTCATGTCTTTTCTCTGAATTTGCTCCAGATTGTTTTTGATTTGAACTTCAGGGACTTAGGCCTACTCTTGATGTGTATGGGAGATTTTTCTTGGATTTTATTTCAGCTTTGCTAGATAGATATACCCCTGATCGATAAGCACAAGTGAAAGTCCTTCTTCATTTTTCTGTTTTCTGAACTTTGCCGCATATCAGCACTATTTTGTGACTTCTTGAGGTGAGACTTCTGGATTTTGGGACTTTGGAGAGTTCATGAAATCTCTATACCCAGAATCAACCAAAATCCTATAACTCTCTCTTCCCTCAAGCAAAATAGGAAAATACTTGACTTCAGACAATCACTAAACCCATGCACCCTTTCACTTTCCACAAATCAGCTCACTTTAACCATCCAAAGAGTCAGGGATAACATTATAGGCCAAAAAAAACATTATAGGCCACAATCTTAAGCATGAATAAGTAGCATTAATCCATGTACATGTGAGTGATCAAAGAAAATAATGAATCAAGCAAAGGTAGCAGCAAAATGTTAGCAACCGAATTTTCCAGGATTTAAGGAATTTAAAGACTGTGCAGCAGAAACATTTGCATAAAATGGTCTTGAAGATGTTTCAACCACACAAAGCCACCCCTCCACACTTATATCTCACTTATCCATGAACGAATGTGAAAATCAAGAATTAAAAACAACGGAGGGGTGAGCTAAGGGTTGAAACTATACAACCTGATTTTCTGCTGCAGTGCTGATTTTTGTTCTGATCTTTTGGTTTTTGCCTTTTTGTTGCTTGAATCTTCTTGGATCAACTCCATTCCAGTTTTTAAGGGTGCTCCAAGGTCTGCTAATCAACATTCTTAAATAAGAAAAATTAAACTCCTAAGATTTAAATAACAGAATTAAAGAGACAGAATGTAAATGATACTGTTTAGGGTGTCTCATAAGAGCTCCCGGTTTATAGTCTTGAAATGGAATTGTTTTGTACATTCTTGTGTTTTTATCCAGGCTCTATGAACTTCACAGCCTCTTTTCTTTCAGTCAGATCTGCTGCAGAGTTGTATAACTTTAATCTGTGACCAGTCACCTTGAATGTCCTTCCTTCAGAGTTCTTCACTTCAACCACTCTATAGGGAAAAACCTGAGTTACCTCTAGTGGTCCAATCCATATGCTCTTTAGCTTTCCTGGAAAGAGTCTAAGCTTGGAATCGAACATCAGGACTTGCTGGCCAGGAGAAAAGTGTCTTCTTTGGATGTTTTGGTCATGCCACTTCTTTGTTCTTTCCTTATAAATTCTGGCACTTTCATAAGCTTCATGTCTTAACTCCTTCAACTCTGAGATTTGCAACATTCTCTTGACTCCTGCTGCAGATAAATCCATGTTCAGGTGCTTGAGAGCCCAAAAGGATTTATGTTCAAGCTCCACTGGCAAATGACAGGCCTTGCCATATACTAGTCTGAAAGGTGATATGACAATTGGTGTCTTAAATGCAGTTCGGTATGCCCACAATGCATCTGAGAGCCTTGAAGCCCAGTCTTTCCTGGTTACACTTAATGTTTTCTCCATGTGAGTTTGATTTCCCTGTTGGAAATTTCAGCCAGACGATTTGATTGAGGATGGTAAGGCAATGTGACCTTATGCCTCACTCCATATTTGCTCAGCAGGGTGAATTTGTCCACTTTAACCAACACATTCTCAACAATTCCCCGAGGCTTCTTTAGTGATTTATTAGCCATTTGCAGGGTGATTCCAGTTGGAGTGGGTTCTCCAAAACCTAGTCTTTGTGAGATAGAATAGGGCATGAGATTGATGCTTGACCTCAAGTCACACAAAGCTTTATCAAAATTGTGTTCTCCAATTCTGCAGGGAACTGTGAAACTGCCACGATCTCCCATATTCTGAGGTATTTGTCTGCTCAAAATGGCAGAACACTCAATTGTCAAAGGAATGGTTCTCTCTGCCTCAATTCTTCCCTTGTGAGTTAAGATATCCTTCATGAATTTGGCATAGGTGGACATTTTCTCAAGTGCTTCAGCAAAAGTAATGTTGATGTGCAGTTTTTTGAAAACTTCCAGGAATTTTTTGAATTGTTGCTCTGAATACTCTTTCTTTGCTGCTTATGGATATGGCAGTGTCTAATGATCTCAGGATTAAGTTCAATCTGCTCCCATTTCTCTTTCTTTTTCTGTCTTTGTTTTGATTTTTTTGTTTGGGGAGCAGGTTCTGGACTGCTATGCCGTTCAGCTTCTGGCTTTGCTACTTCAATCATTGGTGCTGCTGGTTCTGCTATTTCTCTCCCTGATCTCATTTGGATTGCTTGACAATCCTCTTACTCAATGGTAGTTGCAGCACTGACAGCAATTTCTTCTGATTTTTTCAGCAAATGAGCAGCAAGCTGTTCCATGGTATTCTCCAGCTTCTGCAGTGCAGCCTGTGTATCAGATTTAAAAATCTGCATATAAGCCATTATATGCTCATGATTTATAGCTCCTTCAGCTAAAGGTGTCAGATGGTTACTTCTGCCCCTTACTGAAGGTTGCTGCACCACATTAACTTGCAAATGCTCTTGCATTTTGACCTGTGGCAAGATCTGTTCAAATTTGTTGGCCATTTCCTTGACTGCTGCTGCTAAAATCTCAATCCTATAATCTTATGGAGTGTGTGGGGCTCTTCCTTCCAATTCCATGTCAGACGGCCATTGATAACAATTCTGTACAAGTGTTTCTAGCAGTGAACAAGCTTGATTGTAGCTTTTCTTCATAAAGGTTCACTAGATGCACTGTCCACTTCTCTTCTGGTCTATTGGTCTAATCCGAAGTAGAAAATTTGAATGAGCCTCCAGTTTTGTATTCCATGTGTGGGACAACCTCTCAAAAGACCCTTGAATCTCTCCCATGTTTCATACAAGCTTTCTTGCCTCCACTGTTGGAAGGTTTGAATTTTCTGTGACAGTTTAGCAGTTCTGGATGGAGGGAAGAAATGGGTCAAGAATGATGTTCTCAATCCCTCCCAAGACTGGATGGAGTCTGGTGCTAAACTGTAGAGCCAATCTCTAGCTTTCCCTTTGATGGAAAATGGGAAGAGTCTCAATCTAATAGCATCTGGATCTGTTCCTTCAAATCTGAGAGTGTCACAGATTTCCAAAAATGTTTCTACATCAGTGTATGGATTACTGGATTCAGTTCCCTCAAAAGTTGAGTGTGATTGCAACAACCGAATGGTGGAATGCTTCAGCTGGAAATTAGGAGCAGAAGTAGGTGGTCTTCGGATGGCAGGAACTGTGGATGCAATTTCTGGTATAGCAAGAGATGCAATAGGCTTGTCATCTTCATGTACTTTCATCCTCTCACACTTCAATTTCGTGTCTACTATTCTCAATCACTCCTCCACTCTTGTATTGAGCAAAATCAAGTCCTCCTGGTGCTGATACCCAGAACTGTGCAATATCAGAAAGATTAAGTCAGTTCATGTGCACAAAAATATCAGCAAACAGAATACAAACATAAGAAGAACTGTCATGCATTTAACTTCAAACTGAAAATCTAAGAACATGTAAAGGGCTATTACTCCCCGGCAACTGTGCCAAAAACTTGACAGGCGTGCAAAGTGTACACGGTCAAATTGTAATACAATGCAAATGAGTAAGGGTCATGATCCACGAGGAGCAAGGTCTAAACATGTTCTGTGCAATTTTAGTTAACAGTTTTAGCAGAAAGTTCAGGAGTGCATAACTTTTGTGTTACAGATCAGAATGGCATGAAACCAATTTCATTGGTTAGCTAAGGGGTTAAGGTTCAATTCAAATGGACAACTTAATCAGAATCACAACAGAAACGAGGATAAAAATCGGTTGGAGAGAATGATCCAAAGATGCAGTATATCACCTAAACTATCATGCTTCAATCTTAACTTCAGACCTATATATCATGCATTTCTCATCCAATATACCACCAAACTCAAGTATAACTAGGCCCCTTACGAGGTATACCAGTTAGTCTACCATTCACAGCGGGCATTTTGACTTCACAGACTCACCTCCATACATGAAAGGGAAGGAAAAATTAGTCGAACAGTTTGTTTGAATACGACACCTAAAGCTAGGGGTCCTCCCCCAAGGGCGAAGGTGTGTGAGTATTTGGTGTCCTATTCATACAAGTGCTTCCATTGCTAATGCAAAAACCACGCATATAGTTCATAATACTTGATCAGAATATCACAAACTGATAATTCACAACACAGACATAGTAAAGGATAAAATAGCTTGATATTTAGACTGAAGATCTGAATTAAAACATGAATTTTAGGCTCAACTGAGCCTTGAGTCTAAATAAACTTTGTTCATGCTACAAGCATGAGCTAATACAATCAAAAAACAGAAAGAAAAGCAACCCATAGCAACAGTATATCAGCTGGCGCAGGAGCTAGCTCCTCTGCTTTCTCCGAAACAAAGATGAATTTTATGGGAGTGTTCTGGTGGAGATAAAATTCGTCTCTCTCTGCTTCAAAGTGAAGCTATCCCAATGTGTAATCCCTAGAGTGTGATGAACAACAGAATTATTGAGGGGCAGCAGTGTCTTCTCATCTGCAGATGCACTGCTTGCTGATATTGTATCTAGAATGTTCTCCTCGAGGGCTCAAATGACAATACAACCTTAATCTAACTTAAAGGGAAACGGCCAAGGTATATTGTGGGAAAATCTCAGATTTATCCCTGCAGCCGTTTGGAAGTTATGCAGTCATCTCTGGATATATGTGTAACTGTCTGCACATATCAGATAGAATCAGGATATTCCGTTATATCTCCTTGTGGCAGCTGATTCTGGCTGTGAGTCCTTCATGACAAATGCAGGAAATTGTGTGCCCTAGCTCGTGTAAAAATCTTAGATTTATCCCTCAAGACAAGTGAGAGATATGCAGCGAGTAAGGACAATGCAGTATAATTCCAATTTTTGCCAAAAATGGCAAAACATCTTTTTACCTACTTTTGGCCCTTTCTCCTTTCGTTAAATGGTCCCCTCTTGGATGTTGTGGCTTGATCAGGTGCAGTTGTACCATACCAGGTTGTATCACACGTTGATACATAATTTGGACCGTCGAAATGTGCACAAATAAGTCTCCTAGGTCCGGTTTTGCACACTTGACCTGAATTTCATCAAGTTTGCACAAAAAAATCTACACTTCTTCACTTCAGCTTGCAAATTGCTGAATTTTTGCTCCAGACATGAGTTTCAGCTTCATATAGCCCGGCTTAGATAATTTCTGGTTGTGCCTTGGTGGTCTTTAGCATTTGGGAGCTCAAAGGATGGATGAAAGGCAACATATTGCACCTCCTTAGCAGAACTTGGCCTGGTTTGAGCTGCTTGAATCTGTTTTGTGCAGATTGTGCACAGAACTGCAGGATTTTGGCCTTCACACCTATGATTCACATCAGGTTGCTAGATTTGATCGTCAATCCTGCATTGATACAATTAAACACAAAATGAGGCACAAAATAGAGTGTTTAGGCAATAAAATCTGTGAAAATACAAGTGAAATGAGCCTACAAAATGCATATGAAATAGGCTTATCTCAAAATTTAACATAAACTGGATTGTTAGAGTTCCAAATCCCTCTCAATAGGTGGTCAACTCGTGCTATTAAAAGCAATTATCCTTTTTATCCAAAAATGGATTCTTTAGAGCATTTTCTATATACATATATATCAGATGTTGACCATTTAGACAGATAGAACTGTAAAACAATCATAAAAAGATAGAATCAATTTTTTCGAAATTGTTCAGGGGAAAAAAGTTGGTAAGAACAAATTTCATTGGAGAAATTGGAAGGCATGCTGCCTCCCACATCGAAAAGGTGATTTGGGGGACAGAAGAGTTAAGGACATTTGTCTTGAAATAAGCCCGACCCATAATTCAGGCTCAAGTCTTTAAGGAAATTGGGCCCGACCGTCATTATAGATTCAGACCTCGTGAGATTGTGTGCGTGCTTATGTAGATTAATTTTATTAGAAAGGTGGGTCAAGCTCACTAAAACTATAAACTTATGATAAATAAGTTCAACCCACTTCTCCTATTTATATTTGAGAATTTCCCTCTAATGCTAAGAAATACACTGGAACTCTCTTATTTACGAATAAATCATGTCACTCGGATTAAACATTAGTTGGAGAATTGCTTAACTTAGTTCATCCCCTTTATTATCCTTGAGAGATTATGAGTTTTTCCTCATGTAAAGGCAGGGATCTTTACTTATGGGAGCCAAATATTGCAGGATATTCCCAAATGTTTAACATGAAGTCTCATAAGACATTCTTCTAAAGTCTCATAAGCGAGGAGAATATGGGAAAGAGTCCTAACCTGGTTAAGTTTACCTGTATTTCAGAGCGAAGGTTCATCAATTGAGCAATTCTCGGACATGCAACCATGAGGCATCTCAACGGAAGTCTGGTACTGCATCTGTGCATCGACCATTTGGGAAATCTGGAAGAACATGAGTCAATTACATTTCAGATGGCAGGATGCAAGCGAAACAGTAACATTATGTGCCATTCAAGCTAACCTCTGGATCCAGTTAAAAGCACAGGCATCACGCACCTACACTCCGATGGTACACTCCATGGACCAGTTGGTCGAAAACCCGTTGACCTGCTTTAGTGACCAAGGTTAACCAACAATCGAAAATGGTTTTTCATCTCCCATAACAAAAGCGCCTCTCTCAAGTGTATATAAATTGTAGTTGTGTAATAAAAATTTTCCTTCATAATGAAAGTTTATTTACCTAAAAAAAGTCTCATAAGACATTATTACAGTGAACACACGCAGCTCAACTAGTAAGTTAGGTATTTTTCAATATCAAGATCCAGAGTTCGATAACTTTATCTATCTAAAAACATAGAGGGAACCCACACACTTTTAACGGAGCTGCTAGGTGTACCAGGCCAAATTGATTGGGCTCGGTACACCCAATCACAGAGCTCCATGGTGTGAAAATTGGAAAACAATGACGCCGAGGGGGATCGAACTCGTGATTCCCCCTCCTTTCCACCCAATATTCTGTCACATCTAACTACCTTCTATGTTGTTGTTTTTTGGAATACTTCACATTTTCTTAATAATAGTATTGAAATTTGAAATTATTAATACCCAATACTATTTTAGAGGTAAAATTTATGAATATTTCTAATATATTTTATTTTTAAATATTACAATGGTGAATCTAAAATCATATCCTATAAATACGAGAAAAAACTTCATTTCACGATTACTAGGTGCCAATTAAAATCCAATCGGCCTCGAGTTTTTTCATTCATGTATCCCATTGAAGTTTAGTATGCATTTATGGAGAGCCTTAAATAACTTTTTTGGTAAGTAAATTTCATTAAATTAGTGGGTCAACACTGAGTCCGTTTCTTTTTGCGATAATTATAGATGTACTCTCTCAGGATTTGCAGAATGATGTACCATGGTGTATGTAGTTTGCGGACGATATTGTCTTAGTGGCTGAGACGAAGGAGGAGGTCAATGCTAAGTTGAAGCGTTGGAGAGAGACATTGAAGGCTAAGAGTTTCCGATTGAGTCGCTCGAAGACGGAGTATATGGCATGCAATTTTACCAATAAAACAGAGAAAAGTAGAACGAAAGTTATGATTGCGAACTAGACCCTCGCACAGAAAGATAGTTTCAAATATCTAGGATCCATCATACAAAAAGATGAATGTGTGGAAGGCGACGTTATCCATCGCCTGTCGGATGGATGAAATGACGGTCGGCTACTGGAGTGTTGTGTGATAAAAAAGTCTCACTCAAGTTAAAGGTAAATTTTTATAGAACGGTTATAGGACCGGCAATACTTCACGGGTCAGAGTGTTGGGTTATGAGACTTTCACATGCGCGGAAATTTGAAGTGGTAGAGATGCGGATGCTAAAGTGGATGTGTGGTCACACGGAATTAGACAAGATTCCAAATAGGGTCTTTAGAGATATACTAGGTGTTGCATCTATAAGTGTCAAACTGAGGGAGAGAAGGTTACGATGGTTTGTACATGTATGCAAAAGGAGTTTGGACGAGCCAGTCAGGAGCGTCGAAGGATTACAAATCGCTAAGGACATGTACACTGCCTAAGAACGAAATTTACTGAGCATATTCGATCAGTCCATCTTCTGAGACGACTAATGGAGAAATACTGGGAACATAAACGGAATCTCCATATGATCTTTATAGACCTAGAGAAGGCATATGATGCTATACCACGAGAGGTTATTTGGGAATGTTTAGAAACCAAGATGGTTCCATGGATGATGGTGAGGGCTATACAAGAC
>JAOYMZ010053851.1:0-13704 GCA_025802335.1 Pinguicula primuliflora | reverse complement strand
TAAGTAAAAGAACAATAAAAGTAAATCAAAAATGAAATAGGAGGTTACATTTCATTATTGAATTTTCATGGAGGTTACTTGTCCAATTTTCTCCTCAAATTGCAAATAAAATAGATAAATATACATACTCACACATTAACATTAGCTAGTAACATTAACTATCAAAGAAAACATTAGCTAGTAACATTCCATTCGGCCATAACATCTCGTGTAATGAAGATTTTTGAATCTTGACGAATTTTTTCATATGCATAGGGTTAGACGTATTTTGCAATATAACACCGTCCGCACTTCTAAGGAACAGTAGAAAGTCCCAAGCTTCCCAAAAGTGGGAGTTTTAACTATTGCTCATTGAAAAGCCGAGTATCATTAAAGTCCTTAATTGTAGTAGTTAGCAACTATCCGGCTTCCAAAAGGCTGTAGAAAGTGACCGCCCTTTGCAAGAGCAGTTTTGTTCTTTTTATACAAGTTCAGCCATTTCCTCCTTCATTTGTGCACCCTCAATTCCCGACAAGGGCTGTTCAACCGGTATTCCGGTACTTGTCCAACGTTGGACCAGTACCGGGTCGATTATCTTCCGGTACCTGTTTTAGGCACTGGTACCGGTATCGGGGTCGGTCAGTAATGGTGCCTATCGGTACCGGTACCGGTACATCGGTACTGGTAGCGTGTTGTACAGGTACCGGACTGGATTCACATTCGGTACTGGTACTATCGGTATCGAAATGGTACCGGTACCAACAGAATAGGGTAGATTTTGGCTTCTGCATTAAGATTCAAGCCATCAACCTCAACCTGTTATGATTTGTGAACCTGTTACAACTTCAACATCTAAGCCAATAATCTAACAACGAATCAAGATCAACGATAGTTACGATACAAACAAACCAAATAACGACATTCAAAAATGGTGACCATAGTCCAGTGTCCACAATATCACGAGAATAACCACAAGTTTCAAATCCAAACCACAACCACAAGTCCAAAGCCAAACCGCAAGTCCAAATCCAAACAACAAGTCTACACCACAACCAGAATTAAAGTTTCAACCCACAAGTTCACATCATAAGTCCACCACAACCAACCATGTCCATAATACAACAACATCATCCTTTTAATTCCACAAATGCAATAATGCTTCATCTGATTTCATTGAGAAAACTCATCGGATCTTTCAAGAATTCTACATAAAACATAAAATATACGTTAAGACATTGGGCTATAAAACATAAAACATAGATGTTTTATATTTATAATATATTTTAAAATATATATATTACCTTCATATATGGCAATCGCGGTAGGATCTTCCGTCCCTGTGCCATCCTTTAAATCACTGTCCTCCGGCTCAAACTGAGAACTCATATCGAAAGGAGCTCTAAGATCGGTCGTAGCCGCATCCTTCATCCAACTCTGGGCACAAATGAGTGCTTCTACTGTACCAGTTCCTAGAGGACTCCTAAAACTACTCAAAACTCGTCCTCCTATGCTGAAAGCAGACTCTGATGGAACAGTAGTTATTGGGATTGCAAGCACATCCCGAGCAATCTGACTAAGGACAGGATACTTAAACTTACTATGTCTCCACCATTTTAAAATGTCAAAATTTTATTCTCCTAGAATAAGTGGTTCTGCCAAGTATCTCTCCAGTTCAGTAGTATTCTCTTCCCCAATCTCCTGCAGCACTTGTTGAAGGAATTTTTTACTAAGTCCTGCTGAACTAGAGTCTGAAGAGGATGCACCACTAGAACTAGGAACCCTAAAGACCGCCTGAGCTCTCCCTCCATCATACAAAGACCGGTACTCTTCAAAAATTTCAGTCACGGATTGGCTCACTATGTTGAACACAATCTCTGCCTTCTTCTTATCTGTAATTAAATGAATGTCACCATTTAAATATCAAGCAAAAATGTGTAATGAAATAATGTTACGATCATACCTCCAACCAGTGAAGTATCAAACTAAAATTAGAACCATCGAATCTTGCACCTTGGGTCAAGGACAGTGGCCATGAATAAAAACTTGTTGGGTGTATGTTTGTGCTTCTCGTCCACACTTGTCAACTCACCCAAATACTTGATGTACTTTATTTTCATCTTCTTGGCCATGTTTGCCAAATCATTATCATCACTCAAAGTAGCTTCATCCAACTCCTCTTCTAATTTCATCAATGCTTGAAACAACTTATTCGAAATAGGAGTTGCAGAAGCAGAGAATGTATGAGTGACATCAGAGAACAACTTGAAAAATGACAGAAAACTCTTAACCTGCAAATAATTATAAAACTATTAGCGAAAGAACAATAAGACATGCTTGTTTAGTGATTAGCCTCATACCTGGACCCAATCAGCAGCAGTCGGAGGTCCCAATTTTCCTCTCGCCTCATCGTACAGATAACTGTAGAACGCATGATCCTCCACCATGTCCTCAAAAACAATAATGTACTTCAGAGCAGATTTCAGCATAACATATGTAGAGTTCCATCTCGTGGGAACATCTAACTAAAAAAATCCTTTGTTGCCAAGCTTCCTCATCTTCACATGATGATTAAACAAATTCTCCCGTTAAGGAGAAGACTTGCAAAACTTCACAACATATCTCACACGAGAGATAGCTTCACTATGCTCTGTCAAACCATCTTGAACAACCAAGTTCAAAATGTGAGCACAATACCTCATGTGAAGATTCTCATGCCGCTTGATAATCTGCCCCCGAATATCACCGTGCAAAGTTATCTGATGCCTCTTCAATATTTCCAAAGCAACATCATTGTTCGTAGCATTATCAACAGTGATGATCAACAACTTAGTAATCTCTCAACTATCCATCAAAGCTTCGATCTCCGAACAAATTGAAACACCCTTGTGGTCACCAATCTTGCTGAAACCTAAGATCTTTCTTTCCAAATTCCACTTCTCATCGATCCAATGCCCTGTAATCACCATATACGTTAGATTCTGACGTCAAATCCATGTATCTGTCGTGAAACAGATACGAGAACTAGCAGCAAGCAGCTTTTCCTTCAACTTCAGCTTCTCTTCATAATACATGCCCATGTAGTCCCTCTGGCACGTCTGCCTAGATATCATCTAAAATGAGGATCCACATCCTTGATTATCAAAACAAAACCAATCTTGTTAATATGGTTGAAGGTAATTCATCCAATATAACATGTCTCGCAATTTTCCTTCTCCACGCTTTACTATCAAACCTGCAAAATAAACAACAACTTATAAACAATAAACAACAACAATTAATGAATGTTTACCCTTTTCAACCTGTGCAATGTTAACATCCCAACATCAGTACTGTTCGACGCACTAGCATCGAAAGAAAGCGTCGCCTGTCCTCCTGATTCGTCTGCTTGTGCTTGAGCCACCTTTCTTTTTTGACACCCCTTGTAATGTTTGATCAGAGAACCTGTTCCGTAAATATTGGTTTCAAAATTTAAGGGTTTCCCACAAAAATTACATTTGGCCTTCGGCTTTTGAGGATCCACAGGTGGGATAACCTCCGTAAAATATGCCTAATAAGGGCTAGTCTTAGCCCTCTTTTTCTTCGGTGGACTTTGTTCACCCTCTACTCTTTCAAGTTCTTCTTCCTCAATAGGATTTGAGGATGTAGCAGCATTTGTACCTTCAGAATCGGCCTTCCTACATAAGTTTACAATGAATTAAACTGCATAAGCCATAAGTGAACCAAAGTGTCAAATTCAGCGCATTCTGTCGGTACCGGTACCGACAAAATGCAGGAATAGCCTTATCAAAATTAAAAACTATATTTTTGAGCATATTAGTTCAGCTAGGTTTGTTCTTATTTATGGAATATGAAAGTACAACCTCAAATTGTCATTCTGATCAAGATGTGAAACTGATAAGTTTTGTATAAATATGAAAATCAAACAAATTTTCAAGATTCTAATCGTGCTGGTAAGTTTTAAAATTCAAGTGAGCCATGGTGATCCCTAATTCAAAGCACATTTGAAGAGTCCCTAATTCACATTTAAAAACCCTAATTCCAAATCACAATTAAAAACCCAAATTCGAACATAAATCACAATCACAAACCCTAATTCGAAACATAAATCACAATCACAAATCAATCATAATTGAAAGCCCTAATTCGAAATCACAATTGAAAGCCCTAATTCGAAATCACAATTAAATACTCCTAATTCAAAATCACAAACCCTAACTAACCCCTAATTCGAAGCAGACTAGCAATTACCTACCTGAGACCTGAGTCCTGAGCTGGAGAAGGGCAAAGCAGACTAGCAGAGACAGAGTAGAGACAAGAGATACAGACAGATGACCGGCCGGGAGAGAGATGGGCTCAAAGACGTGAATGTCGCAAGTCGAAAGTCGGAAAGAGAGAAAAATTAGAAATTAGAATAGTCAAATAGTCTGACTGACTCTGTATATTATATGGCATGGCTGTTTTTAACCGGGCGGTACCAGATAACCAGTACTGGTACCCTGTGTTAGGGGTACCGGTACCGGTTAGAAAACGGTACCGTCCTTGGATACCAGTGCCAGAATCGGTACCGCTAACCGGTACCGGGACGACCGGTACCACTGAATATTTTTGGACACCCCTATGCTTAGCTCCTAGAAAATGCAAGAGTCTCCTTTTTTTAAAAAAAGGTTGCAGGCCACCTGTTTTAAAAAATTGGGTCCCACCATTTAAAAAAAATTGGGGACCCATCTCTTAAAAAACGAGAGACAGACTCCTAGGGTTTTAAGAAAAATTGCTCAGCCCATTAACCTAACCGTCAATTGAATTTTTTTCTGGTGCAGACCTTATGGTGCCGAATACTCATTACGGTGCCGAAATCTATTATTGGTCGTTGGATGTGTGTTTCAACGGCCGAGATCATTTCATTTAAAATCTTAAGTGAAATGATCTCGGCCATTGAAGTACAGATCCAACAGTTAATAATAGATTTTGGCACCATAAGGCCTGAAAAAAATTCGCCGTCAGTCACCCTCCTTTTGTGGAGATTCTGCCGCCGTCTTCTTCATCCGCATCAACCCTCATCTTAGACCTTCATTCTGAAAAATGTTTCCATAGCCGAGCTAATGGAAATCCGGCCACCATTATTTTCCAACGATTTATTCTTCTCGGGTGGCGGTGCGTGACAAACACTTGCCATGCCTAATCGCTGGAAACCGAAACAAATTCGTAGATCCGGGGGGTGCGACACCGACGAATTTTCCCGGCACGTGACATACACGTGCCGATGGTACTGTTCATCGGCAGCGACGGCAGCAGCCCGGCGGTGACGGCAACAAATCCGATGGATTTTTCCGGAAATACAACAAAACATATTTGATTAGTATTCGGAAAAATTTAATCGAACAGAATCAATTAAAACAAAAATTTTGCTCTGATACCACTAAAGGATTGACTCTTAAATATCAAAACAGATTTGATAATTGAATACGAATACAAAATCATACCTTTATAGCGGAAGCGTGTAGATCGTAATATTCCGGTTGAACAGATCTTCAAACGGGGCTACCAGACTCCCGATGGTATTCCACAATTCAAGACTCTCCTTCCGAGATGATGAGGCAGCACTTCGAGAGAACTAAGAAAACTGAAATGGAGGCTTAGAATTAAGCGTCAAAGCTTATGTTAGGGTTTGTGGCAATCTCCTTATTTATAAGAGTAGACATGGGCCAGTATGGGCCAAAGCCCATTTAATGTAATAATTATCTAAATTACAATTAAACACATTAATTGCAATTTAATCCTTAATTCCATTGTCCCATAATTACGTTAACATCCAACAGCTCCACTCGGTTACATAAGTCGTATTGTTTAACGTAATAACGTATTTGTCTTATAGCTTCCATTTAGCTACACAAGCCGCATCCTAACAAAAATCAATCGGTTAAAATTTAGGATGAACCCACAACTATTTAATCATGTTTTTATCTCTTCTCATTTTAACCTACCACACTTTAACCTACCACACTTTAACCGTTCTATTTTTCTAGCAAACATTTTTTAGTAAACTTGTAGTTTTGTACTGTCTATGAAGTTTAGAATTTATAGTATTTAAACCTTTAGGTTTATAGGATGAGTTTTAGTTTTTTGGCGGTAAAGCCATCGTAGTATTAATCCTGTAAATTTGTGGATTTTAGTGTTTATAAAGTTTAGAATTTATGGCATTTAGTCCTTTGGGTTTAATGGATAGTGTTTTAGTTTTTCAGCGGCAAAGCCGCCGTAATATTAAACTCGTAAATCTGTAGATTTTAGTGTTTATAAAGTTTAAAATTTATAGCATTTAGCCCTTTGGGTTTATAAGATGAGATTTTAGTTTTTTGGCGGCGAAGCAACCCTTTGAATTTATAGGATGAGATTTTAGTTTTTCGGCGGCGAAGCTGCTTCGCCGCCTAAATATTAATCTTGTATAGATATTTGTTATAGATATAGTGATTGGAACAGTTTTGTACGGATAAGACTTCTGTAACCGCCGATCCCTACCTCTATATAATGAGGATTACCGAGAATAACAAATATAGACTTTCACGCTCTTCCAATCTTCTCCTTTTCTTCGCTACAGAATTCTTCAGATTACAACAAGTTATCAAATCTACAAAAGTAATGCTCGAAGCAAATGTTTGAGCAAAACTCAACAACTATACTTAAAATAAATCTCAATAGCATATTTCGAAGTAAAGCTTTGAGCATAACTCAACAACGAACCTACAAAAGCAAAGCTCAAAGCAAATATTTGAGCAAAACTCAACAACTATGCTTAAAGCAAATTTCAATAGTAAATCTCGAAGTAAACCTTTGAGCATAACTCAACAACAAACCTACAAAAGCAAAGCTCGAAGCAAATGTTTGAGCAAAACTCAACAACTATGCTTAAAGCAATTCTCAATAGCAAATCTCGAAGTAAAGCTTTGAGCATAACCCAACAACAAACTTACAAAAGCAAAGCTCGAAGCAAATGTTTGAGCAAAATTCAACAACTATGCTTAAAGCAAATCTCAATAAGAAATCTCAAAGCAAAGATTTGAGCATAACTCAACAACAAAGCTACAAAAGCAAAGTTCGAAGCAAATGTTTGAGCAAAACTCAATAGCTATGCTTAAAGCAAATCTCAATCGCAAATCTCGAAGTAAAGCTTTGAGCAAAGCTCAGAAGAAAAGCTCAGAAGAAAAGCTTAGAAGCAAAGCTCAGTAGCAAAGCTCAGAAACAAAGCCTAAAGCTCAGAAAGGAAAGCTCAGAAATAAAGCTCAGGAAGCAAAGCTCAAGAAGCTAAGCTCAGTAGCAAAGTCCAGAAGCAAAGCCCAGAAGTAAAGCCTAAAGTAAAACTCGGAACAAAGCTCCAAAACAAAGCTTAGAAAGCAAAGCTCAGAAAGCAAAGCTCAGAAAGCAAAGCTCAGAAAGCAAAGCTCAGAAAGCAAAGCTCAGAAGCAAAGCTCAGTAGCAAAGCTCAGAAGCAAAGCTCAAAGTAAAGCTAAATAGCAAAGTTCAGAAGCAAAGCTCACTAGCAAAGTTCAGTAGCTAAACTTAAAGTAAAGCTAACTTTCCAAAGCAAAGCTAAAGCTTCAAAACAAAATTAAAAGTAAAGCTTTAAAGCAAAGCTAAAATGTCATGATTGTCATTTTGATGAGTATATCTTCCTACTATTAGGGGGAGAAAATATGTGCCAGAAGTACAAAGGGATATAGTATGACATAACCAAGTATTATGTCATTTTGATCAACCATCAAATGAATGTGAACTAGAATTTCAACTTAATTCATTTGTCAAATATCACGAATTTATTACTGGATACATTCACAGACAATAAATTGGTTGTAAAATCTCATATACCAGTTGTCAATGCTCCTATAAGAATTGATATCCCAGAAGGACAAAATATCAATAAAGTGGCAAATGAATCTACACAATGCATGAAGTGTGGTAGACCGGTTAGTGTCAAGGACAAAGTCCCCTGAAAGAAAAAGAAAGTCCACTCAAAAATGTGAATCATAAATGATCACCAGACAAACATAATATCCAATGACTCTCCTGCAACTATCCTTCATACAAAGGAAGGTCCAGATGAGGAACCTAATAAAGATGATAAGGTACCTGATAACAATGAGATCTCAATTGACCATCTATTATCAAGTGAGATCTTGGACGAAAAGAAAACTATTGTCGATACAATTTTTGCGCACAATATTACTCTTAATCTCACCAAATGTGAAGATGAATAGAACCACACTCCGTCGAAGAATGTCGACGTCGAGATGATTAGCCAAAATGAAAAGAAACAATAAAATCAGAGTTGAGCTCACTCAAAAAATGCAAGATCTTTGGACCCATTATTCAAACACCCAATAGTGTTGAGCCTGTTGGATACAAATAGATACTTATTCGAAAAAGAATAAAAGAAATTAAATTGAGCATAATAAAGTTCGCCTTATTTCACAAGGCTTCTCCCAAAACTCTGGAATGATTATGAGAAAATATATTTTCCAATCATTGATGCAATTACATTCCGATTTTTGATCAGTTCAACATTATTTGTGAGAAATTTGAGATACAATAAATGGATGTTAATTATACAAAAATTCCAGAAGAATTTAAGATGACTGTAACATCTTATGACATTTAGACCAATATATACTCCATTGGACTTCAAAAATAAATATGTAGATTAAAATCAAATCGGATGTGGTAATTTGCTCATTATTATTCATCGAGAAAAATATATATAGTTTTTCAATAGTTGAAAATAATTTAAATGTTATTGAGACTCCAGAAGAGCTCAACGAAAGTGCAACATCTTTCAAATATGAATTATAAATAAAAGATCTTGATAAATATGATTTTATCTTGAATTACAAATTGAATATATCTCAAAAGGGATATTTGTGCAAATGAACAATGAAAGTCCTGAAGAACTTTCACATAGAGATGCAAATTCCTTATCCACTCACATGGTGGTAAGATCACTAGATCCCAAGAAATATTCATTCGATTCCGTTCAAAACGATAAAGAAATATTTGAATCAGAAGTACTATATTTCAGTACCGTAAATGCACCAATGTATATCTTCTTGAAAGATATAGTGCTACTCTAATTCGAAGAAATTGGTATGGTATCAAACACATTCTTCACGATTTAAGCGATACTCTATGTTTGAGATTATTTTATAATTGTGATATAACTTCATAATTAATTGGATATACAGATGCAGGTTATCCTTTATCCCATATTAGGGACGAGCGTAGTGGATGATGTATCATAAGTGATAGAACATGACGTATTGCTACAATCTTCCTACATGCATGAAATCAGATCAATTCAAGTGATCATTCAGCAGATTTATTTATGAAGTCGTTATTTAAAATATATTTCAATAAGTTGTATTTAGTGTTTGTATGTGATATCCCGAAGATATCTGAAACATACTTTTGAGAGGGAGAAATAATGCGCAGTTGTAATTTTTTTTCCTTCGCTTAGGATTTTTTTCCACAAGGTTTTTCCTAAGCAAGGTTTTAACGAGGCAATTTTGGCATACTCATAAATCCTAAAGAATTCAATGAGAGGGCCATGACAGATCCCTACTTTACAAAATTACAAAAGTATGTATCCTTAAAAACTGATTCAATCAAGGGGGAGTGTTATAGATATATGTTATAGATATAGTAATTTGAATAGTTTTATAAAGATAAGACTTCTGTTACCGCCGCTCCTTACCTCTATATAAAGAGAATTACAGAAAATAATAAATAACACAGTTTTACACTCCTCTTCTTCTCCTTTTCTCTCTACAGAATTCTTCAGATTACAAAACATCCATCTATTCTAATGTCATTTTATGGGAAAAATGGTAACATGACCTTTTATGGTCAAATTGGGACCAGACTTGTCAATCTTTGTGCAACATTCGGCAAATTTTTGTATATGCCACAAAGACCTCTCTATTTTTTCAATATGTCATCAACCGATCTTTGGAAGATCAGTACTAGAAATCGGTCTTTGAAAGACTGGTATCTTAAAACACCGGTCTTGCGACAATCGAAAACTATTAACAAAGTTAATTTCTGTAATTAAGAACATACCGATCATGTGAAGACCGGTACTCCCTGTTTGGCAGGAAAATTAAATACCTATCATTCGAAGACCGATATCTTTTGTTATCTACCGGTCTTCTAATGACCGGTACCAATGTTGCCCCGATTTTTGAAAATGCCACATACCGATCTTCCAAACCGGTACAAATAGACCAGCATGTGGCATTTTTTAAAATCGAGACAATTTTTGTGGCAGAACAAAGTTCGCAAATACAAGTAATTAATAAATACATCAAAATGGAGGGTCATAACATCTTCGTCTTGCATTTCTGGAGGAGGTTATTACTGTTAGATATATATTTGTTTTAAAAAAAATAAAGCATTATTAAATTAATACTTACTCTACGTTGTTTTGATGCTTTTCCATAGTCCATACTGAAATTCTATTTTCGCAGATTTTTTTCTTAGGGACCAGACTTCACCTTTTGTGTATTAGGGAAATGCGTCAGCGTATACGGTGGTACAGGTATCTCATGAAGTGGACCCAACAGGAGAAATGACATTGAATATGTCTTTCTAAGAGCTTCGATGGTCATTTCCGAAATGCAAAAATTCATAAAATCCACACAATATTTTCAAAAGGCTACATGAATTTGCTTGATTAAATTTATCAATGAATAAAATATAAAGTTTAGTTATAAGTAAAATTACTTGTATCGCGTATGAGCAGGGAATGTCAAATCGCGACTACTTCTCACAAGAATACATATATTCAGTAAGTATGACGTGTTGTGTTTCTTTTGATCTTTTTGTTTTCACCTGCGCGACATATCACACAGGCGCAAATATAGGTTCAAAAGGATCCGCCACATGCCTTGTGGCGCGCATTGTCGAATTATCGAAAAAACATTTTGCCATATCGTCCAATGCATTAACATTTGAAGTCATCCTGACACAATCACTCATCCGTGCTCTAAAATATTTAATGCAGCTCTCCTGCGTCTGTCTAACTATTGACATGATCGGAAGACGGCGTGCACCATTAAAGACTCATTAAAACACTCCACTTGAATCGTTGTCATTATACCAAAACGAGGTCCCTCATCGTAAGACGCCGTCCACTTAGTCACATCAATGTCTTCCAAGTATCTGTGTGAAGCAGGATTACGGGCACATATCTACTCCATTTGGTCAAGAAACTTTATTTTACTCACCATCGAGCCATATCATTCACAATTTTATCTTTGAATTTCGTATGAACATTTGCACAAATATAATGCAGGCAAAATCTGTTAAACCCAATCTCACCATTGAATGCTGGAATTCGGTTAATTGCACTCAGACAACCTGTACCTCTGTCTGAAATTTTACAACTCGGCCCGTCCTGAATCACGTATAGTGTCAATCTTTCTAAAAATCAAAATCAAGAAGCCTCTGATTCCTCGTTTATCAATGCAAATACGATGGGCAAAATATGATCACTAACATCTTGTGTCACAGTAACGAGTAATTTTTTATCTATAAGGACAATAGAGATACGTACCGTCTACAGATAGGACAAACATACAGTGTTGGTAACCAACAATGTACGGCCTAAATGTCCAAAATACATAGACCAACTCTTTTTGGTTTTGAATTTCTGTATCCTTTAGAGCAAAGTCGTACACATTTGTAGCGTTGTGCTTTAAATATGCTAAGTACGTGGGAAAACTTCTGACGCTAGACGTTCATGTACCGTGCACCATCTCAGTTGCACGCTGTAGGGTAAATCATACTTTTGAATACTTGGCTTCAAATCTGTACTTAGACTGTATCATCAGTTGCATATGTTGCACCGAAAATGCTAAAAAATCAAACTCAATAGCGTTAGAATATAATAATCTACAAATATGTTAATGAATAATAAATATCAAACTCAGTAGTGTTAGAATAAAATAATCTACAAGTACTAGTGGGTACCTGGATTTTTGGTTATTATTCCAATCAAATCTTGAGCGACCATGCTCTTCGTGAGATTGCGATGAAACTCATTAACCGCACTAACTTCGCGCGTGTGAGAGTATGACATTTTGATGATTTTTCACTTGCACCCAATAGGTCGGAAATGCGCGTTGAGCTGTCACATGCAATAGGTCTTCTCGAAGTGTTTGCACCACAGGAACAACTCATCTTTTCACTTTTGTACATAATATTCTCTTTTGGTGTGTACAACATGATATTTTTCAACGGTCCGCTGCAGACGTGTTTTGTCTTTAAATAATTGTCTGATCTCGAGCAAACCATTGTCGTCGTCGAAACGACTGGTACTCATAGAAGGAGGAATGTCCATAGAGTTCCCTAGTTGAGGATACTCATCATGATGCCACTGCGCAGGTCCATCCTCTAATGGTGCAAGATACATCTCATCGAGACGCGGTGTAGGATGGATCAACCGCATATCCTCACCATCATCCTCGCTATCAGATTCAGAATGATGAATGTCAACTTCTACAAGCCCCGCTGAATTAGTTACCGAATCTACAAAAAAATCATAGTTTTCTGGTGGCAGCATGGTGGATTCCGGGGCGACATAGTTGATTGGGTACTACTATATGGTGGTTCCCAACCTCCATCGATACTCATCTCGTGTTGAACATCAACCCATGCTGATTGAAAATTTCCAGATGACCCGCTACTTGCGTAAAATCCAGAACTGTAGTAGTTGCTCATTGTCGGATATTTGTTGTGTTGTAAGTATGAGAATATTAAAATTGCACTCCAATTTATAAAAAAAAAACGGTCATCCAAAGACCGGTAGCTATGCGGAATTCCCGCCTTTTTCACATCATACCAGTCTTCCGAAGACCGGTAGATCATTTCCCGCCCTACAGGTAGTACCTGTCATCGAAAAACGTATAATATTAATTTTCCCACCTAACAGGTAGTACCAGCCTTGCAATAACCGATACTTGCTTAATTACAGAAATTAACATAGATTAATTATACTCGATTATCGCAAGACCGATGTTTTAAAATACCGATTTTCGAAAGATCGGTTGCTCTTACCGATCTTTAAAAGACCAGTTAATGACATTTTAACAAATAGTTGTCAATTTTGTAGCATATTGAAAAATTATAGGGCAACATTCTTTCAAAAGGCACATCTCTAGACAATCAGGTCCGTCTGATTAGAGGGACACATATTTCTATTCTCCCTAGCATTACCGTGGGAAAAAACCATCGCATTGAAACGAAAGCTATACGATAAGAACACGGTTACATTATATTACACCAATAGCTGTCTCGTACAAATGAAAAAAATATATATATATTTGCTCCTCATAGAGCCACCCATCGTATCTTTGGTATGAGACTGCAAATAACATAACGAAGAAGCAAAGCTCCGAATAAAATATGCCCCCAAGGCATCGTTACACTTTTGCACAACATATTTTACATTTACGAGGGCACAGCACGAAGGCATGGATGGATGGCATTGGCTTCATTCACATGCATGGCCTTGTTTTTTCTTTTTCAATAAAAGCTACCAACTTACTTCCTGATGGAGAGGAACTCAAAGCTTCGAAGAGGAGGATCATCACGGGGGCCTTTAGGTGCTGCAGCACGAGAAAATGATGATTTATGGTCGATCCCAGGTTGAATTCTCTGTGCTGTAGAAGGCCGCCCAGTGCT
>JAOYMZ010053840.1:0-13705 GCA_025802335.1 Pinguicula primuliflora | reverse complement strand
TTTTGATTCAAAATCCTATGATGAGTTTTAGTAATACCCTTGCCATTTGATTTCAATTCTCTTCCTTCCATACATTTGTCATTCATATGGCCAAGTCTCAAATACCGCAGTTTAATAGTGATTGACTCTTCAACTAATAATGTACTTTCAGACAGTGTTTTACCGTTTCAAAAATAAAACCTATTACGACAATATGATCATTTATGAAAACCGAGAAAATTTCATTCTTAGAAGATTATCAACATTCTTTTCTACCATAGCTAAAGATATCAAGTTTCTTTTAAGATCAGGTATGTATATCACATTTGTCAACTTTATTCACATTTGTCAACCGAATGAACGAGTTCAAATGGATGCAATGTAACACGGTTTGAAGAGACAAATGGTAATTGCTTGTGTTTTGCCAACTGACAAGGTTCACACACAGTGCTATGCCTAGATAAGTTGGTACACGAGAGTTTAAAAAGAGAGACAATACTACGAACTGTAGAAGCAGAAGCATGACCAAGTCGTGAGTGCCAGATGGATAGGGTAGGTGTGGACACAATTGTACCTACAACAGCAGTTTTGATGGTACCAGGAGAACCAGTGAGAGAGTGAGACAGCTTGATAGGGTACATTCCTCCACTACTCGGTCCCTGCAGTAGGATCTGTCCGGTTTTGTTGTCCTTAACAAAAAAACCAGCAGTGGTAAGCATAAAGTGGCAGTGATTATCAACATAAAATTTATACACAGACAAAAGATTAGCAGAGGCATTGGGACACTGGAGAACTCTGGATAAGCTTAGAGGTCTGATAGGATTCTTAATATGAAGTGTACCCGTGTTCATGATGTCAAGGCCTGGTCCATTACCAACTATGACAGAATCGGATCCAGAGTAGAGTTGCTGCTGCACAAGAGGAACCGTGCCATTGGTGATATGTTCATTTGCACCACTATCAATGTACCAGGTGCTGTCTGTAATCTCATGATTAACATGAGCAGCCATAGCAGCAAGTTGAGCTGGAGGGTGACGCCCCTGATATGAGTAATTCATTCGCTGATAGCAGTCCAGTACAGTGTGATAGTACTTGTCACAGATCTGGCACTTAACTGCATCTGGTGAAGGCTCTGAGAATTGTTGAGGCTGGCCAGATGACAAGGTCTGTCCTTGAGTTGTCTGAAGGCCTGTTTGCCTCAGATTAAAATCAGCAACACCAGTTTGTTCTGACGCTACTTGCACTCTACCAGAGGAGCCATATCCAGGAGTCTAATGCTCCATTCCTGTCCGGGTGAACTGCTGATTTCCTGGAGATACAGGATGACGAGCTGGTCCAAAGCCTTGGCGTCCACGACCACGGAATGAAGAATTCCCACGGTAATGCTGTCCACGATCGGATCGGCCTCCTAGTCTGAAAGAATTGCTGAAGAAGACTACAGGTTCAGGAGTAATTGGTGGCAGTTTAGAGGCGTATGACCTCAGGCCTTTCTCAAACCTTTCCAAGGTCATTGAAGCATATGCTCTAAGCATGTTTAAACTGGCAACAAACAAGTCATATTGAGAATGAAGACCAGCAGTAATGAACGAGATAATGTCATCATCAGGAATCTCAGTACCACTCAGTTTCAATTCAACCACAATTAGCTTTGCATGAGTCTAAATATTTATCACAGGACCGAGAGTCTTGGTACAAGGTCACAAGCTTCCTTCGTAAATCAAGTATATCAGTTCGATTCTTACAAGAATATTTCTGAGCTAAGTAGGTCCAGACTTCAGCAGAAGTGTCAAAATGAAAAACAGATCGGAGAACCTGATCAGTAAGAGTTGAGTTAATCCAGACTTTGCACTGTTGATCCTTCTTGAACCAGACACTGTATGCTGGGTTCCGCTGCATGGCAGCCGTGGCATTTTTCGGGGTCAAAAACTCAGCCGGCGCTACCTCTGTGCTGTCTACAATATCCATGAGGTCATTACTTCGAAGGATCGATTTAATCTGTGACGCTCAAATCAGGTAGTTAGATCCATCGCATTTTGAAATCAGAACCTGTGGTAATCTTGTTGCAGAGGAATTTGACGAAGCCATCAAGATTGCTTTTGAAGATACAAATCGTAGTAAACGAATTTTTCGGTGAAAGAAAATTCAATGTGAAATCTATAGTTTGAAATCACATATTCAATTGAAGCGGAAGGGTTCAGTGATCAATACGGCGTTAGCCAATCGCTCTGATACCATGAAAGAATAAAGCAATCTAACTCAATAAGCTATCAACGCTTGGAGAAGAAGAAGAAAAATTGCTTAAACAGAGACAGAGTTGAGGGAAGATTTCTATTAATTCTTCGATAATGAACCGTATTACACATGCCTCTGTATATATCAGACTTGTACAACAACTATTCTGGTAAGTGAATCTCCTATAATCTTTACAATATTTTCTTTCCGAGATTTATGCAAATCATATCTCATTTATGCCAATCATATCTCATGTAGGGTCGGCTTCAATATACTGGTTGACAGATCATCCAATAAAAATTTCCAGAGCTAATTATGCAAACAAGATAGAGGTAAGAACATAATAACCAATATTAGATTTTCATGTACCATTAACAGAATTAGGACGGTTCAATATACGATAATTGAAAACAAATTATGTCAGCTTAACTCCCTCTGCATCATTGCAGCTTTATTTGTTAATTTGTGTTCCGTTACTTGTTTTCCTCTTTTTCACGTCAACAACAATAACAAGAAAAATTCTTCTCGATCCGAAATTTTCTTATTAGATTTTAATTTATGCTCTGATCTACATTCTGTCGATATGAATGCCCCTATTTAGGATCTATGCAGCAAATGCTTACACCTTGTAATTTTAAACTTTTTCCATTTAAAAGTTAACATAGCTAATGAAGTTGCCCCATTCTAGATATCTGGCCAAAAGTTTCGTAACAGAACAGCTATAAATATAAAGAGAGAGCCCATCACACGGAGCCTGGGATCATGTAACGTGAGAGAAAGCAACATTAGGATCATGCAGGTGTTGCCTTGAGTGTTAGCTCAACCAATTGAACCTCATACTAGCCTATTTAAGGATGTACAAATGAAGTTGTTGCATACATCTTAAATACGGGCATCCCCTATTTTTGCATGCCGAAAATGCTATACATACAGAAAATTTTCATACAACTTTCTGTATGCATAGTTAAACATAGTTTTCACCTAATGGGTGAAAACAAGTCATTTTGGAATTGTTGGAAATGGATAGAAATTTCTTTCATCTACAGTTCATCATCTAATTTCATTAAATGGAATCTTCTCTTGACTTTTTCTTTGCCTACGTGAGCGACCCTATTAAAGTGAAACCACCAACTGAGTTGGGAGGGAGCTTAAATAATGGCGTTGTCTTCAGTCAACCTCGCTGCCATCTAGTCAGCAACAGGCTGTTGTAGCTCCATCCTTCCTCATCATCGTTGTACGCAACGATTCTCCATCCCTTGCTCCAGGCCTGTGCACCTACGACCGTGGCTGCAGTGTGTCAGGGCGGTGGACGCTGTGCAATCGTACGACTAGGATGGACGCTGCGCAGTCGTACGACTAGGAGGCTCGTCTCCTCACCCACTTCAATCAAACGGCAAGGCTGAGAATCGCCATTGTCTATTTAGGCAGCTTCGGCAAATTTCTTGCCAAGGTGTTCGTCCGCCAGGGGCACGCCGTGTACGTGCATTCGCGATCCGATTACCACAATGCCGCACAATCTCTCGGTGTTGTTTTCTTCTCCGACCTCCATGACCTATGCGAACACCATCCAGACCTGATTTTCCTACTAGATTCTTCATGATCCGCAATTTTCCTAAGAGATTTTAATTTATACTCTGATCTACATTATGTCGATATGAATGCCCCTATTTAAGATGTATGCAGCAAGTGCTTATACCTTGTAATCTTTATTCTTTTTCCATTTAAAAGTTAACATAGCTAATGAAGTTGCCCCATTCTAGATATCTAGTCAAAAGTTTCGTAACAGAACAACTATAAATGTAAATAGAGAGCCCATCACACAGAGCCTAGGATCATGTAACGTGAGAGAAAGCAACATCAGGATCATGCGGGTTTTACCTTAAGTATTAGCTCAACCAACTGAACCTCATACCAGCCTATTTGAGGATGTGCAAATGAAGTTGCTGCAAATAACTTAAATAGGGGCATCCCCTATTTAGGCATGCGAAAATGCTACACATACAGAAAGTTTTCATACAACTTTCTGTATGTGTAGTTGAACATAGTTTTCACCTAAAAGGTGAAAACAAGTCGTTTTGGAATTGTCTGAAAGGGATAGAAATTTCTTCCGTCTACAGTTCGTCATCTAAATTCATTAAATGGTGCATTCTCTTAACCTTTTATTTGCATATGTCTCTGACCCTATTAAAGTGAAACCACCAACTGAGTTGGGAGGGAGCTTCAATAATGGCGTTGTCTTCAGCCAAACATGTCGCCGTCCAGTCAGCGGCAGGCTGTCGGAGCTCTCTCCTTCCTCATCACCGTTGTACGCAACGATTCTCCGTCCCTTGCTCCCCGCCTATGCACCTATGGTCGTGGCGGCTGTGCATCACGGCAGTGGACGCTGTGTAGTCGTATTACTACGAGGCTCATCTCCTGACCCGCTTCAATCAATCGACGAGGCTCAGAATCGTCATTGTCAGTTTCGGCAACATCAGCCAATTTCTTGCCAAGGTGTTTGTCTGGTGAGGGCACGTCGTGTACGCACATTCGCGATCCGATTACCACAATGCCGCGCAATCTACTCAGTGTTGTTTCCTTCTCCAACCTCCATGACTTATGCGAACAGCATCCTGACGTGATTTTCCTACTAGATTCTTCCTGATCCGTGATTTTTCTACTAGATTTTAATTTCTACTCCGATCTACATTTTGTCGCTATGAATGTTCATATTTAAGATGTATGCAGCAAGTGCTTACACCTTGTAATCTTTATACTTTTTCATTTAAAAGTTAGCATGGCTAAGGAAGTTGCCTCATTATAGATATATGTTCAAAAGTTACGTAACAGAACAGCTATAAATGTAAAGAGAGCACCCATCACACGGTGCCTAGTATCATGTAACGTGAGAGAAAGCAACCTTTTGGATCATGCAGGTGTTGCCTTGCAGCTTGTGCCGAGCAACTATACCAATATACCTCTCCATACAATACGTTCTTTTAGATATTTCAGCAACATCAGCTAATAAAGTCATAGATTCCATGAAAAAAGCTTCCATACTTGTCGCTAACGTTCAACAAGTTTAATCTATTGGACAAGATACAGTTAAATTGTATTATGAAACATGATTCTTGGAACCATACATACTAAAGAAACTCTCAATAATTACACAACGCAGCATCATTATAGCTGAAAGTAGACAAGGCAGCAAGTGCATACACCTTGTAATCTTTATACTTTTTCCATTTAAAAATTAACATAGCTAATGAAGTTTCCCCATTCTAGATATCTTGTCAAAAGTTTTGTAACAGAATAGCTATAAATGTAAAGAGGGAGCCCATCACACGGAGCCTAGAATCATGTGACGTGAGAGAAAGCAACATTAGGATCATGAAGGTATTGCCTTGAGTGTTAGCTCAACCAACTGAACCTCATTCCAGCCTATTTAAGAATGTGCAAATGAAGTTGCTGCATACATCTTAAATAGGGGCATCCCCTATTTAGGCATGCAAAAATGCTACACATACAGAAATTTTTCATACAACTTTCTATATGTGTAGTTCAATGTAGTTTTCACCTATAGGGTGAAAACAATTTGCTTTGGAATTGTTGGAAAGGGATAGAAATTTCTTCCGTCTACAGTTCGTTATCTAAATTCATTTAATGGTGTCTTCTCTTAACTTTTTCTTTGCATACGTCTCCGACCATATTAAAGTGAAACCACCAGCTGAGTTGGGAGGGAGCTTCAATAATGGTGTTGTCTTCAGTTAACCACGCCGCCATCCAGTCAGCAGCAGGTTGCCGGACCTCCCTCCTTCCTCAATGTCGTTGTATGCAATGATTCTCTGTTCGTTGCTCCCTACCTGCGCACCTGCAGTCGTGACGGCTACGCGTCAGGACAGTGGACGCTGTGCAGCCATATGACTACGAGGCTCATCTCCTCACCCACTTCAATCAATCGATGAGGCTGAGAATTGCCATTGTCCGTTTCGGCAACATCGGCCAATTTCATGCCAAGGTGTTTGTTCGCCAGGGGCACATCGTGTATGCGTATTCGCAATCCGATTACCATGACGTCGCGCAATCTCTCGGTGTTGTTTTCTTCTCCGACCTCCATGACCTATTCGAACAGCATCCTGACGTGATTTTCTTACCAGATTCTTACCAATCCGTGATTTTCCTACTAGATTTTAATTTATACTCTGATCTACATTCTGTCGATATGAATGCCCTTATTTAAGATATATGCAGCAAGTGCTTATACCTTGTAATCCTTATAATTTTTCCATTTAAAAGTTAACATAGCTAATGAAGTTGCTCCATTCTAGATATCTGGTCAAAAGTTTCGTAACAGAATAGCTATAATGTAAAGAGAGAGCCCATCACACGGCACCTAGGATCATGTAACGTGAGAGAAAGCAACATTAGGATCATGCAGGTGTTGCCTTGAGTGTTATCTCAACCATCTGAACCTCATACCAACCTATATAAGGATGTGCAAATGAAGTTACTGCATACATCTTAAATAGGGGCATGCCCTATTTAGGCATGCAAAAATGCTACACATATAGAAAGTTATGTATGTGTAGTTAAACGTAGTTTTTATCTAAAGGGTGAAAATAAGTCGTTTTGGAATTGTAGGAAAGTGATAGAAATTTCTTCCGTCTACAGTTCGTCACCTAAATTCATTAAATGGTGCCTTCTCTTAATCTTTTCCTTGCATGCGTCTCCGAACCTATTAAAGTGAAACCACCCGCTGAGTTGGGAGAGAGCTTCAACAATGGCATTGTCTTCAGTCAACCACGTTGTCGTCCAGTTAGCGGCAGGCTGTCGGAGCTCCCTCCTTCTTCATCGTCATTGTACGCAACAATTCTCCGTCCCTTGCTCCCCGCCTGTGTACCTGCGGCCGTGGAGGCTGTGCGTTAGGGTGAGGATGCTGTGTAGCCATACGACTACGAGGCTCATCTCTTCATCCACTTCAATCAATCGACGAGCCTCAAAATTGCCATTGTCGGTTTTGGTAACATCTGCCAATTTCTTGCCAAGGTGCCTGGGGCACGCCATTTACGCTCATTTGCGATCCGATTACCACGACGCCGTGCAATCACTCGGTGTTGTTTTCTTTTCCAACCTCCATGACCAATGCGAATAGCATCCTGATGTGATTTTCCTACTAGATTCTTCCCAATCCGCGATTTTACTACTAGATTTTAATTTATACTCTGATCTACATTCTGTCGATATGAATGCCCCTATTTAAGATGTATGCAGCAAGTGATTACACCTTGTAATCTATATATTTTTTCCATTTAAAACTTAACATAGCTAATGAAGTTGTCGCATTATAGATATCTGGTCAAAAGTTTCGTAACAGAACAGCTATAAATGTAATGAGAGAGCCCATCACACGGCGCCTAGGATCATGTAACGTGAGAGAAAGCAACATTAGGATCATGCAGGTGTTGTCTTGAGTGTTAGCTCAACCAACTGAACCTCATACCAGCCTATTTAAGGATATGCAAATTAAGTTGTTGCATGCGAAAATGCTACACATACAAAAAGTTTTCATACAACTTTCTGTATGCGTAGTTAACCGTAGTTTTCACCTAAAGGGTGAAAACAAGTCATTTTAGAATTGTTGGAAAGGGATAGAAATTTCTTCCGTCTACAGTTCGTCATCTAAATTCAGTAAATGGTGTCTTCTTTTAACCTTTTCTTTACATATGTCTCCGACCCTATTAAAGTGAAACCACCAGCTGAGTTGGGAGGGAGCTTCAATAATGGTGTTGTCTTCAGTCAACCAGGCCGCCGTCCTGTCAGCGACAGGCTGCCGGAGCCCCATCCTTCCTCATCGTCATTGTACGCAACGATTCTCCGTCCCTTGCTCCCCACCAGTGCACCTGGGGCCGTGGCGGTTGTGCGTCAGGGTGGTGGATGTTGCACAGTCGTACGACTACAAGGCTCATCTCCTCACCCTCTTCAATCAATCGACGAGACTGAGAATTGTCGTTGTCAGTTTCGACAACATCGGCCAATTCCTTGCCAATGTGTTCGTCCGCCAGGGGCACGCAATGTACGTGCATTCGCGATCCGAGTACCACGACTCCGCGCAATCACTCTGACTTGTTTTCTTCTCTGGCCTCCATGACTTATGCGAACAGCATTCTTACGAGATTTTCCTACCAGATTCTTCATAATCCGCAATTTTCCTACTAGATTTTAATTTATATTGTGATCTACATTCTATCGATATGAATGCTCCTATTTAAGATGTATGCAGCAAGTGCTTACACCTTGTAATCTTTGTACTTTTTCCATTTAAAAGTTAACATAGCTAATGAAGTTGTCCCACTATAGATATCTGGCAAAAGTTTTGTAACAAAATAGTTACAAATGTAAAGAGAGAGCCCATTACACGGTGCCTAGGATCATGTAACGTGATAGAAAGCGACATTAGGATCATGCAGGTGTTGCCTTGAGTGTTAGCTCCACCAAATTAACCTCATACCTGCCTATTTAAGGATGTGCAAATGAAGTTGCTGCATACATCTTAAATAGGGGTATCCCCTATTTAGGCATGCGAAAATGCTACACTTACAAAAAAATTTCATACAACTTGGTGTATGTGTAGTTAAACGTAGTTTTCACCTAAAGGGTGAAAACAAGTCACTTTGGAATTATTGGAAAGGGATAGAAATTTCTTCCGTCAACAGTTCGTTATCTAAATTCATTAAATGGTGTCTTCTCTTAACCTTTTTTTTGCATACGTCTCCGACCCTATTAAAGTGAAATCACCAACTGAGTTGGGCGGGAGCTTCAATAATGGCATTGTCTTCAGTCAACCACTTCGCCGTCCAGTTAGTGGCAGGCTGCTGGAGCTCCCTCATTCCTCATCATCATTGTATGCAATGATTCTCCATCCCTTGCTCCCCGCCTGTGCACCTACGGCCATGTCAGCTGTGCATCAGGGCATTGGACATTGCGCAGCCGTACGACTACGAGGCTCATCTCCTCACTCGCTTCAATCAATCGACAAGGCTGAGAATCGCCATTGTCGGTTTTGGCAACATCGACCAATTCCTTGCCAAGGTGTTCGTTCGGCAGGGGCACGCCGTGTACGCGCATTCATGATCTGATTGCCATGACTCCGCGCAATCACTCTGACTTGTTTTCTTCTCTGGCCTCCATGACTTATGCGAACAGCATTCTGACGTGATTTTCCTACCAGATTCTTCATAATCCGCAATTTTCCTACTAGATTTTAATTTATATTGTGATCTACATTCTGCCGATATGAATGCTCATATTTAAGATGTATGCAGCAAGTGCTTACACCTTGTAATCTTTATACTTTTTCCATTTAAAAGTTAACATACCTAATGAAGTTGCCCCACTATAGATATCTGGTCAAAGTTCCGTAACAAAATAGTTACAAATGTAAAGAGAGAGCCCATTACACGGCGCCTAGGATCATGTAACGTGAGAGAAAGCATCATTAGGATCATGCAGGTGTTGCCTTGAGTGTTAGCTCCACCAACTGAACCTCAACCAGCCTATTTAAGGATGTGCAAATGAAGTTGCTGCATACATCTTAAATAGGGGCACCCCCTATTTAGGCATGCGAAAATGCTACACATATAGAAAATTTTTATACAACTTTTTGTATGTGTAGTTAAACGTAGTTTTTACCTAAATGGTGAAAACAAGTCGCTTTGGAATTGTTGGAAAGAGATAAAAAAATTTACAGTCTACAGTTCGTCATCTAAATTCATTAAATGGTGTCTTCTCTTAACCTTTTCTTTACATACGGCTCTGACCCTATTAAAGTGAAACCACCAGCCGAGTTGGGAGAGAGCTTCAATAATGGTGTTGTCTTCAGTCAACCATGTCGCCGTCCAGTTAGCAGCAGGCTACTGGAGCTCGCTACTTCCTCATCGTCGTTGTACGCAATGATTCTCCGTCCCTTGCTCCCCGCCTATGCACCTGCGGCCATGGTGGTTGTGCGTCAGGGCGGTGGATGCTGTACAGCCGTACGACTACGAGGCTCATCTCCTCGCTTCAATCAATCGACGAGGTTGAGAATCACCATTGTTGGTTTCGGCAACATCGGCCAATTCCTTGCCAAGGTGTTCGTCCGCCAGGGACACACCGTGTACGCGCATTTGCAATCTGATTGCCATGATGCCGTACAATCTCTCGGTGTTGTTTTCTTCTCCGACCTCTATGACCTCTGCGAACAGCATTCTGACGTGATTTTCCTACCAGATTCTTCCCTATCCGCGATTTTCCTACTAGATTTTAAATTATATTCTAATCTATATTCTATCGATATGAATGCCCATATTTAAGATGTATGCAGCAAGTGCTTACACCTTGTAATCTTTATACTTTTTCCATTTAAAAGTTAACATAGCTAATGAAGTTGCCCCATTCTAGATATCTGGTCAAAAGTTTCGTGACAGAACAGCTATAAATGTAAAGAGAGTGAGAGCCCATCACACGGAGCCTAGGATCATGTAACGTGAGAAAAAGCAACATTAGGATCATGCAGGTGTTGCCTTGAGTGTTAGCTCAACCAACTGAACCTCACACCAGCCTATTTAAGGATGTGCAAATGAAGTTGCTGCATATATCTTAAATAGGAGCATCCCCTATTTAGGCATGTGAAAATGCTACACATACAGAAAGTTTTCATACATCCCTAGACACTAAACTCTTTAAGCTCACACATAGGTTTAACTCAGTAATACAAAATGTTTACAAAGACCATTGTGATTGGTACTACACCACAACATTTTATACAACAGCATGTAGTATTTTTAACTCATAAACATTAATAGCTTTGGGTCATCATGATTGGCTGCTTGGGATTATGGGCGTAGTTCAATTTTTTTGGATAAGTAAATTTTCATTCAAATAAAACTTCTGTACATATGAATTCTACATATCTATATGGTTATCAGGTTGCATAAGCTAACAAACAGAGCTAATCTAATAAAACATATCTAAACTAAAGTAGTCGGAGAGTATGTACCCAATAATTCATTGTAAACGTTATGGGCGGAGTTCAATTGAGGTTTACTCAATTTTATTGTGCATATAAGTGTACAAATTTTCAAATTTGGTTGTTGTTATCTCGCAATTTCGTTATTGATATGCAAAATTATACACAATATACAAGAAATCTCAGGTTCCGAAGTTATTCCGCCGACTTATGACAGTTAAACCTGTAACCATTTGACCGGAAATAAAGTTTAACGAAATTCCCAATAAAAAAATTGAACTTTTTGGTCTCATCTTATAGAACTTATATAGTTGTGACAAACTCTTTACACTTAATTAGAAAATTGTAGTATGTACAGTATGCTGTGTTCTACAAAATGTTATGCCGTTAAGGAAGGTCATGCATGCTGGTAGCCTAATCAGGTTCTTTAGACACTGCCTTTCTAAGCCACAACCAGTGGCGAAGGCTTGGGAGGTGCATTTGCACCCCTCAATTTATTTTCTTTGATATGTACTCTCCTGCATCCTCTATTTAGACTTCCAAATAGTCCCAAGATCTGCACCTCATGTGAAATGAACGCCCTAGTCGGACATCCAGATCAGCCACTGGCCACCAGCATGTCAAAACAAGACATTTTGAACTATTGGGAAGCTGCTCGTACTGACTCCGGAAAGTTCACACTTAGAAAATTCGCCAATGTAAGACCACTCCCCTTCTTATCAGGGACGCTATACCAGGGACAAAATTCTCCCATCCAAGACAAATGAATCTGGTCCATCCAATTAAATTAGACGGTACAAAATAATTTTTCCTCAAATATAATACAAAAATTAAAACAGAACAAAATCAGAACTGCACTCTCTCTATTCCATCTTTCCAATGGTTACCGCCTCAATTCCATTCGACTAACCAGAATTGTACTGGATCGGAACTCTGATTGTTTGATTTTGGGGCCGGAATCAAGGGACAATGGAGGGCCGCTCACGGTGAGGGAATTAGATGATCAGATGAGAATTTTGACGGGATATTCTTCCCCCTTTTCGAATTTGCAGCGACATAAAAAGTACTGTATCGTTGGACAACAAAATTCCTCACTGATATACTTGCTTTGATTAGAACTCTGCTATGAAAGGCCATCAGTTCCTGATAACATGGTTGGTATTTCTGTTTGCTGAGATTGATTTTTTTGGGTGCCTTCCTTCTTGTGTGGGCTCGCCGAAAAAGGAGGGGTGCGGTCACGAAATCCTGAATGCCTTTACTTTGGTGAAGAAATTGGAGATATCTGTGCCGATTTTGATGGACTACAGAAGGGATTACATTGGAGGAGAAGAGGACATTGTGGGGCGACAGAAATTTTGGGAGCAGAAACGCTTTAAAGGAGAAGAGCAGAGCTGCAGAGCTTTGAAGGAGAAGAGCAGAACCAGTTTGAAGGAGCAGAGCAGAACCACTTTGAAAACTCTTAATTCAGATGTATTGTACTAGGTTATGGCCCGTGCCCTCAGGGCACGGTTCCAAGATCTAATGAGATATTACTATAATGACAAATAAACGTATCCAGTAATCTTCATGCTTGCCTCCCCAATCGAACCGAAGTTTGATTTTCACGGATTATACCTGTAATGGGATGAATTATCAAGTTAAGCGTTAATGAATGAATCATGCATCAAGCCATATTGAAAGCATTGTGCAGAGGAAAAGAAAAGTGAGAAGCATTGCCCGAAAAAGACGAAAGCTTTAGATGGAATTAGTTTATGTCAAAAAGCTTTGACCACAAAATAAATTAGTTTAGGTCAGCTTTCATCCGCCGCAAGCCCCATCTGATATTAAAGTTGTGTCAAGCATTGCAGAGTTGATACCTGGCCAAGCATTGAAGCCTCTGCTTCCACACCCGCAGTACCAACATAATTGAAGCAAGCGAAAGAAGAGAAGGAAAACTTATTCTTCAAAGCAAAACTTTCAGTAGAAACATCAACCGTGTAATAAAAGTCTGAAAAAAGTCAAAAATTTAGGAAAGCAAAGGTGATGAAGCATCAACCGTGTAATGGAAGCAAAGGTGATGAAGCAATACATATGTCATCTCAAATGCTAATTGAAGAAGCAAACCAAGATGATGCTCACACTAAATGAACATAAAAAAAAACGTTCAAGGAAATTTAGGAAGTCTGGCATCAAGATAAGGCTTAAAATGTGAACAAAGAGTATTTAAGCAAACAGTCTGAGCAAAGTTGAGAAACTTTTGAGCAACAAAGAATTAAGAGAAGTCCGAAAGTGTAAACTGTGAACAAACACCAAGTAAATAAAAATTAGAAGCAAACATTTTGAGCAACGAATAAACCCACCATGCAAAAATTAAAGCTGGAAACGTGCCACATTGTATACCGAGTGCACAATCTGGTGATTAAACACTTGAATGGCCATCGATGAAGCAAACCAACATGATGCTCACACTAAATGAACATATATAACTTCATAAAACATATTTCAAATCAACCAATTGTAGAGGAACTTACT
>JAOYMZ010053829.1:0-13705 GCA_025802335.1 Pinguicula primuliflora | reverse complement strand
CCATACTTCCTCATAGCTAGAGTGAATCGGCCAAACCATGCACGTGGAGATTGCTTAAGCCCATATAAGGCTTTCTTTAACAAACATACATCACGAGGTCGGAAATCATCAGAAAAACCTGGTGGTCCATCCATATACACCTCATCCTCCAAGTCCCCATGAAGGAACGCATTCTTCACATCAAACTGGTGTAGTGGCCAATCTTTATTTGCTGCAACAGAAAATAGTACCCGAATAGTGTCAATCTTAGCCACCGGAGAGAATGTCTCAGAATAGTCCACGCCATAGGTTTGTGTATAACCCTTTGCCACAAGTCTCGCCTTATATCTCTCAATCGAACCATCAGCCTTCCGCTTGATAGTGAATACCCACTTACACCCAACCGAGCATTTTCCCGCTGGCAGTGTCTTCTTCTCCCAAGTGTTGTTCTTCTTTAAGGCCCACATTTTGGCTTCCATCGCCGCCTTCCATTCATGAATAGCTAATGCTTCAGTCACATTCTTTGGAACTGCCTCACTTATAATGCAGTTATGAATGCCTTTGCAGATATAGATTCTCTTCCCCTAAACAAATTTGCCATGGGGTACCGCTGAGATCCAGGAATATGATCAGGTGAGTATCGCTTCGCTGCAATGCCTCTAGTAGACCGGGCCGGGAGGACCCGTGTGGGTTCAACAACGTTTTTGCCCACGGGTACTATGTTATCGTCTGTATGCTGCACAGGAGACAAATGAAGTAAGTCATGTACATCAATAAAAGTAGGTGGGGTACATGTCTCGTTATTTGCGGTAGGAGCATCAGCATCAGCATCATTGGGCACTGGTAGTGGGGTATTTGGAACTGGCGGTAGATCAGGTATGGGCGAAATGATGGCTGGAGGAGAAATCCAATCTAGTGGGTCACTCAATCTCTCCCCCTGACCACTAGATGGAGGTGTCTGATAGAAGAATTCATTCTCCACAAAGTCACAATGTAGTGTTGTAAACACCTGTCCGGACACCGGATCATAACACCTGTACCCTTTCTGGTTGACTCCGTATCCCACAAAAATACATTTCATGGCACATGCATTGAGTTTACTGTGTTGACCCTTAAGAATATGGACGAACACCGAGCAACCAAAAACTCGAGGGAGAAGAGTATGATATGAAGGGACCCTAACATGAGATGACAATGCCTGCAATGGGGCTTTTAACTTCAAAATTTTAGTGGGTAGGCAATTTACCAAATAAGTTGCGATTGCCACGGCTTCCGGCCAAAAAGATTGTGGAACCCCTGAATCAAGCATCATTGCCCGGGTGATTTCTAACAAAATTCGTTTTTTCCGTTCAGCTACCCCGTTCTGCACTGGAGTATATGGACAAGTGGTTTGATGGACAAGTCCCTGCTCAGTAAAAAATCTTGACATCGAGGAGTTAACAAATTTGCCCCCATTATCCGTTCGAAAAACTTTCACACTGTGCCCAAATTGGGTGCGAACCATATGGTAAAAACGAGACAGTTTTTCAAATACCTCAGATTTTTGTTTCAAAAAATAAATCCAGCACATTCTCGTGCAATCATCAATAAATAGGAGAAAATAGCGGAATCCATTAGCACCCTCAACTGGGGCAGGTCCCCAAACATCAGCATGAATAAGTTTAAACGGACTTTCAGAATGTGAAATGCTTACAGGAAAAGATGCCCTATGAGTTTTTGCACGAGCACACGACTCACAATTTATTGAAACACCAAATAATTTGGGAAACAATCTCTGTAGATAACCATCAGATGGATGTCCGAGACGACGATGCCACAACCACCCCCGTTGATCTGCAGACACGGCCAAAGAACTGCCACACGACATTACTTCATCGACGTAGTATAATCCACCTCGCTCACTGCCACGCCCAACGATCTCCTTCGTCCGGATATCCTGTAACAGACAGAATGTTGGATACATTAGTAGAGTACAATTGAGCTCTTTGGTAACGTGGCTGATCGACAACAATTTATGGGACAAGGATGGCACAAGTAGACAATTTGATAACTTTAGGGATGGAGTTATCGCAATTGTTCCGGCATGGGTTACGGGTAACCGTTCTCCATTAGCTGTCTGAATAACTTTCTTACGGGGAACCTGTACACAAGTAATATCCAAAGCATCATATGTAACCGTATCTGTAGCTCCACAGTCGAATATCCAATTACGAGATTCAGACCCTGAACTAATAAGAGCATAAGATATATCATCATCAAAATTATCAAAACATCCGTCTCCAAAATATTGCGGCCCATTTAGTCCTCCAGATTTTTTTTGTGGCCCAGATTCTGGCCCAGTCCACCCAGTTTGGCCTGTAGTTGTATAAAGATTTTGTTTGGGCCCAATGTTATTCACGGAAAATGGCCCAAGTTCCTCATTTATATCCTTGCATACACATGGGTTAGTAATATTCATTTCTGCACATGCGTTACCTTCACGCGCCCCTCTTTCTCCATTCCGACCCTTCATTTTGTGTTCGAGCGGAAGTTTCTCCCAGCTCAAGGTTTTCTCTCTTGCGGGAGAATCGACTGATTCCGGAGAAGTGGTGACGGTCCATCGCCTTCCGTCACCACCTTCCGTGAATCCTCCGTCCTCTAGGCCCTCGCCCATCGCTAATGTCCCTTGGTTGCGGCCTTGTTGCCTCCGTCCGCCTCCCCTTGAGTTTCTCGTTGCCCTCCGACAGTCCCTCATAATATGCCCATGTACGCCGCAGAAATTGCATGTCCTGGTCTCGCGCCGGTATGATGACGACGATGGTCCGTGTACCACCAGATCTGACAGGCGGTCGGATGCGCGTGGCGGGTTTCCGTGGATCCGTGGTGGCGAAGAGCGACGGGGAGGAGCCCTACCCGGATTCTGGTACGGGTTTGACCCGAGGTGAGCCTCTCCAACTTGTGGATTCGGGTTCTGTTCCTGGGCCGGCCCAATGCTTCCTGATACTAGGCCCAAATGTGACAGGGCCAATCCGGACCCAAGCCCAGAACCTGACCCATTAGGGTTAGGAGATCCGGATCCAGTGCTTTGACCCGGTCCCAGTATGTGCGCTCGTGCTGCCTCCCTCCGGACGGTGGCGTACGCCGCGTCTATATCCGGTAACTTTTTGCCTTTCAGTATATCTCTGACTATAGCATCAAATACACTATCCAATCCGTGAAGAAACTTGAAGAGTCTGTGCTCTTCCTGTAGTTCATTGAATTTAGTGATATCTTCCGGGCAAACCATCGGGTTGGGTCTCCGGCGGTCGACTTCCATCCATAAGTCCTTGCTTTTGCTATAATATTCTTCGATGCTCATTTGTCCCTGACTCAATTTATCTGCTCTGTTGGTGTAATCATAGATCTGCAGGTTGTCTTTGCCGGACTGAAACGTTTTGGCCAACCCATTCCACAACTCGAGAGTTGTTGGAAAATTCAGATACTGGCGGTCAATGCTCTCGTCAATGTTTTGGGTAATTCACCCATATACCTGTAAGTCACGTTTCCACCAGGCCTGGTAACCGTCCTCCCCCTTTTTCGGAGGTGCAGGGTTGCCGGTGAGGTGTTGGATCCGGCCTCGACCACCAATTGCAATTTCCATACGTCTCTTCCATATTGGATAGTTTCGAGTATCCAATGGCTCTCGTAGTTTGATGTCGTTCTGATTATTATTGCTTGTTCCAATCTCTTTAGGAACTAATGCGGTTTCCTTGTCCTCCAGGGCTGCCGCAATCTGTTCCCTGAGAATTGTGGCGGCCTCCGTGAGTGCTGCCAATTGAGCCATCTTCCTGTTGCTTTAATCTGTTAACTCATAGATGACGACACGGGGATACGTCCCGTGCTCCGATATCATGATAATTTGACAATATTGATTTAAGCACCATGAACACACACGGGAATACAAGATTTATGTGGTTCGGCTATGCCCACATCCACGGGAGAGAATTCTTCCTTTTCTTTCTTTTTTCCACACTTATTACGTTATACACATCTTTGGTTATATAGACACTTCAATCCCGACACTATATCTCTGATTTATATTGATATCTTTGACTCTTGAAGATCTGATATCTTTGTAGCATGACATCCTTGACTAACTCTGAAGATCTGATATCTTTGTAGCATGACATCTTTGACTAACACCAAAGCCATCACTCAATACTCTACCTCAGCTGTCGATCTTACAACTACTTGTTGTTTATTGCTCTTCGATGAGACCAGATTGTTTCCCACAAATATGCAATATCTTGAGGTCGATCTCCTATCATCAGCACAACTTGCTCAATCAGAATCACAGAATCCCTCAATGTCTAAATGACCACTTTTCCTGAAGATCAGTCCCTTGCCAGGTGCACTCTTCAGGTATCTCAGAATATGGTACACAACATCTATGTGATCCTTCATTAGATCATACATATACCGATTCACCACACTCACAACAAATGATATGTCCGGTCAGGTGTGAGTCAGATAGATCAATATGTCCATCAACTTATGATATCTCTCCCAAGCCACTGGTTCTCCTCCATCTACTCTCATTTTGATCTTGTGGTCAATAGGTGTGACTGCTGCCTTACATCCCAGTATTCTAGCATCAGTGAGGAGGCCAAATGTATAATTCTTCTATGACAGAACTATCTTGTCCACTCCAAGTAGTATCTCAATTTCAAGAAAGTAGTGAAGTTGTCTTATCTTAAGTCAAACTCCCTTTTCAACTTCTCCTTCAACTCAGCAATCTCACTCTCATTATTATCTGTGATAATCATACCACCCACATAGACTACCAGAATGGTGATATGACCCTTATGATGCCTGAAAATACTGTATGATCAGTATTAACTTGCCGATAGTCCATACCAGTCATAGCTCTCCGAAATCTATCGAACTATGCTCGAGGATATTGTTTAAGTCCATAGAGAGATTTTTTAAGTTGAAGCACCTTACCCACTTTGTCTTTGATCTCAAACTCAGGAGGCATCTCCATGTACACCTTCTGAAGCAAATCGCCGTGAAGAAATGCATTCTTCACATTAAGTTGGTGCAACTTTCATCCTCCATTGACTACAAGAGAGACAAGCATTCTCACTGTGCTCATCTTTGCCACGGGTGCAAAAGTCTCATCATAGTCTATGTCATATGTCTGACTGTATCCCTTTGCCACCAACCATGCCTTGTAGTGTTCAATGTATCCCTCTGGATTCTACTTCAGGGTGTAGACTCATTTGCATCCAATATCTTTCTTCTCTGGTTGTAGTACCACCAACTCTCAAGTCTTGTTCTTCTCAAGAGTTCCAAGTTCTTCAAACATAGTTGTCTTCCATTTTGGATCAATCTTCGCAACCTGCCATGAGGTAGGAATAAAGACCTTGTCTAATGATGGAACGAATGGTTCATGTGCAGGTGACAAATGAGAGTATGAAACACAGTGTTCTAGAAGTCGGCCAAAAAAATCCCTCCGCCCCATTTTTCGACTAAACGACGTGGTGCGGCGGTGCCGGCAGTGAGGCGGCCGCCTCGGGAACCGGGGCGTATGCCTTGCCCGACAAGGCGGATGCCACCGTCTGATTTGGGCCTAAGCTGAGCGATATGATGGACCGGGCCTAAAAAATTTATACTTATTAAGAACTTGAACTTCGAATTTTAACCCAAAACCCATAATAAAATATAAGTCATTATAATAATTAATTATAATCAACTTTTTTTTTCTATAATTCATCAACCGATGCCCACTATTTATAGAAGAAGAAAGGTGTAGCTCACCTTTCTTCTATAAATACTTGTGGGCATAGGTGATGATTTTTAAAAAAAAAAGTTGATAGTAAACGAAAAAAATCAACTCTTGGGATTAATCATTAATTAATCTCGAGTCGATTTTAAATTAAAAAAATTGATTTTAAATATAAAAAATAGTTGATATAAAAAAGAGGGGTGATGCGATGGGCGGCCGACTAATCGGCCGAGATGGCTGCCGTGGTGGCACTGGGCAGCCCTCGGCCGATCCATATTCGTCTTCCGACTTCTCGAACACTGATGAAATATAATCGTCAATATCATAACCATATCTATCAGGAGGAACTCCTGCATTAATGCGAAAGGATCGTCATACTGCAACAGGGGTAAGACCAAAAGAAAGAGGAACTATATCACCCGTGGGATCAAGATCAGCATCCAAAATAGGCATCTCCAGTGAAGGAACCAGTGAGGAACTGGCAGATAAATCTCAAACCAATACTGTATCCTCTCCCTGAACCTCACCAATTCATGGGAGCTCTCAGGTTAATCAATTCCAAGCGGCACAATGGGACATGAGATAAGACCCACACTCACAACACTACCAAACTAAGCCGCACCACTCACACCTCAATCTCCAGGATCACCCTTCATGCTACACCACACATCCGATAACTCACAGAAGGCAGACACCATCTCAGCAAAATAAGGCTCATACTCCCGAAATATAATGTCCATACTTACCAATAGTCGTCTCTCAATAGGACTCCAACACACATATCCCTTTTGAGTGGGAGAATATCCCACAAATACACACTTTAGAGCCACAGAGTCCCAACTTACCAACAGATGGTCGATGATCCTGTACAAAACACACAAAACCAAAAATACGCAAAGGACGAAGCTCTTCTTTATGACCAGTCAGCACCTCAAAGGGAGTTTTTCAATCTAAAACACGAGAAGGCATTCGGTTAATCAACCGGACATCAGTCAAAACAATCTGTCCCCATAAGTACTTGGGAACATTAATCAAAATTATCATGCTCCGAGCAACCTCGTGAAAATGTCAACTCTTCCGTTCAGCTACTCCATTCTGTTCTGGTGTGTATGACCATGTAGCCTGATGAATGATACCCTGAGAGGACGCATACTCACCAAAAGCAAGATTGATATACTTGGTACCATTATTACAGCGCAAAACTTTCACGATTGCACCAAACAGAGTTTGAACCATCTTGTGAAAATTCATAAAACATGCAAAAACGTTACTCTTACTTTTCATCAAAAAAAGTCATTTCACACGAGAGCAACAGACAATAAAGGGCAAAAAAATACCTAAAACCACCATAGCAAATGTGGGGCAGGATCCCTAGATATCAAATTGGATCACATTAAAAACAGATGAGCTTCTACTACCAGTAATTGCTTAGGAGCTCCTCGTATGTTTGCCAGACTCACAGGCATCACATACCAATTTTCCTTTATTCGCTTGCTCAGACAATGATGCGTACAAGTGACTCAAAATACTAAACGAAGGATGACCAAGTCGTCTACGATGAAGCATCAGCAAGTCCTCCACAGAACAATCACCAGAACTAGCAACAATAGATGAAAGGGCTGAGTCCAGTCCGTCGTGATCCAGATACCACAGACCTCAATGAAAAGTGACAGTCCCAAGTATCCTGCATGTCCTCTTCTCCTCAAACGTCACGTTGAAAATGTCGAAAATAACAACACACTTTAATTATTGGATAGTGAGACTAATGGATAACAGGTTCACCCGATAAGATGGGGCTTGCAGAATCTCAGGCAAAATTAAGGAATCAGTGCACTGCACAATACTCCGACCAATCACAGGCTGAGTTGTACCATCAGCAGTCTGAATACTCTCTGGTACTGGTAGATGAGTATAAGATGAGAACTCCCCAACAAAGCCAATAACATGGAGGGAAGCACCTCAATCAACTATCTAATCTGTGCAGTGTAAAGTAGAATTTGTAGTATGTGTCTGAGCAGAAGATGCAGAAGCAGTCTTACCAGATACCCCAAGTGCTTGTACAAATATAACTAGAGCTTGTAGAACCTTAGAATCCACTTTTCTCAAGAATTCCAATTCTTCTCCCATCATCACTAAGTCTAACAATCTAACCTCCACAAGCAAAAAATGCTCAATCCCCAACAATCTTCAAATTCACACTTCTCAATCACCAATACAACAATACCAAACTACACAATCCACAATCCAACACCACAATCAACAAATCACAATTTCAAACTCCATAATCAACAATCCAACAACTTCACAGCTCAACATCACATCAACACAATCTTCACAATCAATAATCAACAATATGTCATCAACAAAATTCAATCTCAAGTCATCTCAACTTCTCACTTCAATTGCAATTAATAAATCAACACACCATAACCCATATCATATAACTCCAAAAAATATAAAATATCTCAAAAATAACCCAACCAAAAATTGCAGTACGCCATCTTCAAATGACCCAACAGAAAGTTGTGAATCTGTAAATCGTTGTTTAGGAAATGGAACAAAATGGAAGCAACAAAACAGCAAGGATGGGCGGCCGCTTCTGGGCGCAGGTGTCGTCGGAACCCACAGCCGTGGGTGCCGATTCTGGCCATAGGTTTCTCCCGCAGGCACGCGGGTCTGCCCTCTGGCGCACAATACTGCACAGCGAAGGAAGGCAACCGACAACAGAAATCGGTGGCTTCGTCGAAAAAATTGGCGTTGAAAAATCCGGCGACGGTTAGGCAAGATTTCTAGGGTTTCAACTCTGATACCATGGTAGAAAATCGACCCAGTCCCGATCCTGACTCAGACCTCGTGTGTGCAGATGCGTGCGTGTGGGACAACTTAAATAGGATGATGTGAACTACTTTCATTAAAACCTTGAACTCAATGTGATTGATTGTAGCACCACATTCCTATTTAAGTTAGTTGATAATTCTTTCTCCAATCCAATCGGTATAGGACAACATTCCAATACTCCACCTCAAGTCTAACAATACTTCCCCTCAAATCCAACTAACCCTGTTGGACTTGGATAAATAATGACCACCATTGGGCCAAACCTCCATGGGCCCCCCACCCATGGAGTACAATCACTCCGAATTTCCCTCCAAAAACAAATTCGAGTTTCAAACCGCCCGCTCCATTTAAATAAAAATTTGAACCAAAAAAAGTAACCAATATACTATGTTCTCGTATGAAACTGATGATGTATTATTGTTGTGTTATTTATAGTGACTTAACTACAGGGTGTCCATTGTATATCCTCGCCACTGTTGTTAGTCCCTGCAACCATTCATCCAGGTTGAAAAACTCATCGCCAAAGAAACCATTACCGTCATCATTGTTGCAACACCACTACAGGAAACTAACTGTGTTATCCAGAATGACCATGATTTTATTCCGGCCAAGCTCATCCAACACTGCCTTATGAACATCCCTCACTGTCATGCTAAACAAATGGGATTATTTTTGGCAAATCTGGCCTTGGCATCTTCAAAATTATATTTATCAAGGCTCTGGGAAACAGTCAGATCGCCATACTCTGACCTGGTGAAAATAAATGTTGACCATGTTAATCTCACGCAGTTGAAGTCTGTTTTGGATATCATGCCCGCAGTATAACTAACAGGCTTCTTCTCTAGACCTTCTGCCAGCATGTTAATTTTATGCTATTTCCATTTTGATCAACAATCCATTTTGAATGCGTGGAGAGGGTGATTGAATTGGACAATGTACTCATTAGGAGAAGAAGAAATAAGATGATCCATTGTGTTCGGCTTCCAACCATTGTTGTGAGTTTACGTAGTTTGACGAAAGGGTAAATATATATCAATATATTATCATCCAACTTTATGAGTTCTATTGTTCTAGTCAAACACAAGTATAAATCCAGACTACCTTTGCATGAAAAAAAAACTCTACATTCATTTATTAAAGTCTCATTTTATTTTCTTCATTTCATATTTTGGCAAAACTTGTTACCATCTCCAACCATGTTGATGTTTGGTAAGGGGATGTAACTCTTTTTAAAGAAGGTGGACATTTTTTTTAAGGGTTGAATGTACAAAAATAATTATTACAAATATAAAATCTATTTTTATACTATCAATTATCATTATAATTATTTAAAAAATAATAATAAGAGGATGCATTCAGCAACATCCAAGACAGATCCAATCCAACACCCACAGACATGAATATTGTGGGTTGACGGCAAGAGGTGCAATTATTTTAATTGAAAATCTAATTAAATATTCTTAAGGATAGTTTGGTGCATTTGATTACGTGAATTACCGGTAATAATCAAAATTAAAATTATGTTTTGCGCAGGCTTCTAAAAATTATAATTAGATTATAAGAATCTTTTTAAAAAAAATGAATGTTTTGCGCAGTACAAGTACTGCTACTTGTTCTAATTTTTAGAAAATCTCTCTTCTAAAAAATAAGCATGTCATGAAATTCTCTTTTTCATTCTAAAAATTATTATTATTATTATTTTTTTTGGTAAGCTTCATTTTAAAAATTATAATGACAATTTTGAAATTATATCAAGTACGTACACTATATAAAAGACAAAATTATCATTAATATCATCCTTAATTAGTTAAATGAAAGTTATTTTGGTAATCTATTATTAGTTTTATAATATATAATTAAAATTAAACATTAAATAAATATTTTTTATGAACTTGCACAAAACACTACACATTCTAAAAATAAAAAACAAGTAGGAGAAATAATAGAAGAAGTACAAGATGTAGCATAAGAATTATTGCGCAAAACAGGATTTAAATGAAATTTCATAAGTATTATTTTATATCACTTACCTTATAAAATCACAAAAATCGTGATTTCATTTTATGGAATTTATGGACGAAAGTTAAATATCCATTTTACTCTCAAACTTGTTGGTATTACAATTTATCATCCCTTAAATACTATCAAACCTCTGTTCTTGAATGATGTTCTTTCTTCCGTGAGACCTCCCTATTCTTGTTCTTGAAAGAAGAACACAAACATCAACAAAGAGACGAACATCTCTTGTGTTCGAACAACTGCAAGAATGAAATAATGTGAATGCCATTCACGCAAGATAGAAATGGAAGAATACACATCAGGTTCTCAATAAATTGGGCTATTCCAGTATTACTATTTCTTAAAGTTGCCACATTTTTAAAGTTTTTTTTATTAAAACCCGACGATGCGGATTACGTTTGAATGAAAAATTAGGCTCGTGTGCAGCCCGTAATGTTCTTACAAACAGTAAATCTAGAGTTTCAAATAGGAGGTTCCACATTCTCCTCAAAATATAGACCAAAACATAAGCTCTAAATTCACAAATAAATAGATGAAATGTTTACTTAGATCTGCTGCCAGGAAACCTGCAAATATAAAGAAAATGTATTTGAGTTCAAATATAAATTGAACTCAAACCTCATTTCTCCTACCATTTGCCGTATGTTAGATTATGTGCCCTTTTCTGCATGAAGCAACATTTGTGACACCCTTTGAGAGCAGTTTGAAATATCCCATATTGAAAGTAGGGAGCTGTTGAATGTTGTTGATGATTCTGAATTTTCTGTTATTTCAAGGGGTTGGATAGCAGTGTCTATGTATCTTGAGTATCCTCTATTGGAAATAATTGTCCCATGCCGATTACAAACATAATAAACCAACCAGTATATAATAAAATATATTGTCTTAGTACCTTGGCTTTTATGAATGTAAGGCCACATTCATTATACATTGGCTCATACCCACATACACGAGGTCCAAACCCATCGAGTCGAGTCTGTTCCAAATTTCAACTTAGTATCAGAGCTCACTATGGTCTAACGATCGAAAAAAGATCCATAAGCCTTCTATACACCTATCCACAAAAAACAAAAAGGGGACCTAGAGTCTCTAAGGTTAAATGAGTTAACCCATATAATTATAAATAATCAAGTCTCGTTTGCCCAATTGGACTTGCGGGAGGGTATTAGAGCTAATTGTCTAAGTAGAAGGCGCTCTGGTGGGGTCTTCACGGACAGAAAAAGATTGCAGATTACAAACATAATAAACCAATCAGCATATAATAAAATGTGGTACTTCACCCTGCCTTGGTACCTTGATTTTCAAGAATGTAAGAGTACATTCATTATATATGGCACCCCATTTAGCCAGTTATTGAGCCACCATATTTGCCCCTTTCCTGCAAAGAGATGGATGTTCCAAGGATAGATCATTAATCTTGGAAAGTATCCGAGTTACCTACGACTTTATTAACCAGGATGTATCCGGGTTCGTTAGACAGTTGTGTAGCATTGGCGATGAATTTATAGGAGCAAGGATGGGGATCTAGTAGGAATGATCAATCAAATGCTCTCATATAGTGTGTCGGCTCAGCTTCAGCTTCAGCTTCAAGTAATGAAGCAGTGTTGATTTGCTAAAAAAAAGGAATGAAGCAGTGTTGAGCCGCCAACTTGTAGCTGTCATTCGTTTACACATTTTTTAAGTTGTATGTGCAGTATCGATTGGCAAGTGAATACCCACATTTTTAAAATATTATGATGATAAGAAAATAGAAAATTCAAATTCAACTCCATTGGATGATGAAATCACAACTGATTAGCATACTAAGAAAAAAGAAACCCCAAGAAAATGTCCAGAAAAAAGCTCTCTCAAGTCCAAAATGCCAAACACGGAAAAGAAGGAAAGAAAGAGAACAAAACAGCAACAACAAAATGACATGATATGAGAGGACTGACTAGAGACAATGGAACTACAGTATGAGAAGGAAGCTAAACAAAAAGGAAACAATGATAAAGATCACATTTGGGATTCTGGAAAATTCCACAAGGTGGAGCTGGAGGACTCTTATGCATTTGGGATTCTGGAAAATTCGAGAAAGCACAAATGTGGGGAGAATAAGGGTATCTAGGGATATATGGAAGATGGAACGCTGAGTAGAAGCCAAGCTATATGATAAACGTGTACGGCCCATCAGATTTGAGTGGGAAAAAAAGAACAGTGGTGTGCGCTGATAAGAAATCTAGAGGACAAGATGACTTTAATGCTGTCTCATGGTGGGATAAGAAGTGTTGTCTCATGGGAGGCTTTAATGCTGTTTTGATCTCATCGGGAAAAGGGGCATAGGCAGATACACTACAATAAGGAGATCAGATTGTTCAATCGGGAATAATTTTCAGCTCTAGAATGATGGTGCCGAATGGTGGTGCCGAATTTTAATCTGAACCGTTAGATTAAAATTCAACGGTCCGGATCAAACGACTCATTTAACTGTTCACTTAAAGGGAGGCTTTAATGCTGTTTTGATCTCATCGGGAAAAGGGGCATAGGCAGACACACTACAATAAGGAGATCAGATTGTTCAATCGGGAATAATTTTCAGCTCTAGAATGATGGTGCCGAATTTTAATCTGGACCGTTAGATTAAAATTCAACGGTCCGGATCAAACGACTCATTTAACTGTTCACTTAAAACACTTTTGATCTGGACCGTTGAATTTTGATCCAACGGTACAGATTAGAATTCGGCACCATCATTCGGCACACTATTCGGGACAGGAAAAAAATTCGTTCAATCAGTTTATTATGAATCTCGACCTACACGACCTTCCTATGGCTAAAAGAAAATACACTTGGGGTAGATTTAGTAGCAGGGATGAATGGGATATGGTGGGATAGAATTTAGTGGGATGAGAAAAGATATCCAGTACGCAGTATTATATAGGATTTTAGGGGTGTATAATTAATTTAAAAAAATCCAATTATCCCCAAATCCCATAAGTTTAGAAAGGAAACTTAATCCATCAAAATTCAATTTTTTCCGGGTCAACCGGGAAATTTTTTCCCAAACTGACCTGGTTACTAAACACAGGATATAGTGGGATAATTTTTTAAAATCCCACTATATCCTAACTACTAAACTGGGCC